>DWGN01000337.1:0-10196 GCA_018247655.1 Euryades corethrus
GGTAAGTTGTTAATGATGTTATAAAATATTATTCTGTGATTTATAAAAACTTTGTAAGAAGATACTTTTCTTGCATTATTTTGTTAAAAAATAGGATATATTTTATATCAAACTATATAGAATTGCCATTATTATCGATAAAGATACAACATAATATGTTAGTATAGATGCAGATAAATATAATAAAAAATTGTTTTTTTAATGTTGAATAAAAAAATGTTGTAATCTCTCACTTGTCCCCAGAACAGTTAAGTGTTCACTTATTAACATAATTTGCACTTTGTTAAATTTCTCAATGTTTAACATTTCTTTTCCAGGTGTAGGTGCTTACCAACTTAGCCAAGATCCTTCAAATTATACTTTAATGTTAGGTACTACTACAACTCTTGGAGGTCTCATGGGTTACAGGTAATAATTTTTTTTATTCCCATTGTGTACATGTATAAAGATAAATGTTCCTATACCTTTGCTTCCTACTTGTTTATGCTTGCCATTGAAGTTAAAGTAGATAAGAATACCTTGTTAGCAGTATTAGTAATAGATTTCATAGCTATTTATTTATATAAAAATAATACACATATTTTTTTTAAATAACTGATGTCATTGGTATTAATAATATAAATGCTCATAATTTTAGCACAAATGGTGTGACAGTATAACATAAACAATGAAATATATTAATAAACAAGACATATTTTAATAAACAAAATCAATCTTGTTTATTTAAATATGACAAAAATCTGTTTTAGGATTATTATGTACTGAATTTATTATAATAACAGATAAGTAAGTACTATGTGTTGTTGGCAGCTATGTAGCTGTCTACAAGTGACTAAAAAAGTCAAAAAGTCACTAATCTAAAAGTATGTTCTCTGTCGCTGGAGATCACTCTGTCGCTTGGTAGGTACCACTGCAGCGCCTATTTCTATCGCAAAATAGTTATGTGCAAACATTACTGTGTTTTGGTACCATTCTAACTAGCGCCACATTGTTAAGGGTAGGCGTATCACTTACTATCTGGTGAACGTCTCGCTCATTTCGTCACTTAAAATAAAATTAAAAATCTTCATGTATGTCAATCAAGTGCCCACTTAGTTGACGTTATTTTTAATAATACATAGAGGTAAAATACTCTCACAGATATAAGAATGATACAACTCTGATTTCCAATATATATTTTTTAAATCAATAAGTTTTAATAAATTCTGCAGAAAATTATGGCATGAGTGGTCACTGTTGGAAGCTAATCTATGATAGCAATATTATTATAAACTAAATATTTGTTGCAGGTTCTACAATGGTAGAAAGTTTATGCCCGCAGGCCTAGTTTTTTGCTTATCTGTTGGAATGCTTGCGAAATTGTTGGTCAAAAATGTAGGAACTAAGTCACCGTTGCCTGTGAAGGCTGGCTAAGACATTTCACAAACTCCTGTATCTTTAATTAGATTTAGACCTAGTAGTGTGGTTAAGTAAACTTTTCCTTCACGTTTTAAGTCAAATTGTAAATCGATATAAGTAATTGTCAGTGAGTTTTTAATGTTTTTTAAAAGTATAACGAGAAGTGGAAGCTGCTGAAATATGGTTGTTCTTTTTTTGTACATTTTGAATTTGTTACTGAAAATATAATTTATTTATTTTTATGTGACTAACTGGTGTTGGTAATGAAATATATGTGGGGTTAAAATAAAAACACTTGTCCAATTTTGTTATTTTTCTATTCTTTTTTTCTTAAAAATTATATAAATTTTGGACGGATAAAAATTAATACATAAATATTTTCTTTAAAAATAAATAATTAGCAATCAACGGCAAGTGATTTACAAGTGTCAAGCTACTACTTTTAATTTAAAATTTATCTTCGGATGTTGCCAAAGCGTAAATTTATTCTATTGGTAACTTTTAAAATTAAAGAACTATGTCACATAAATAATTTTAGATATTTAAAACAAGCTTAAATTATAACAAGGTATTACAGTTTTATATAAAGGACAAATAATCCAAATAAAAACAAAAATATTATAATGTAGAAAATAACTAAATTATTAAAAAACTATTTTTATTGTTCAAAAGTCGGCGAACCAGTCGCTGTAAGCTCAGTGATCAAGTATAATAAGAGGAAAGTCCTACTTTTAAATGTCTAATATATTACTTTATAAAAGGCACTTGTTGGCAGTTTCTTTTATTTTTATCTAAGTATAATATTTTTACAACCGTTTAAAACGAATATCCGTAGACTAAGGGAGTATTGCTAAGATTCCAAAACCATATCTAAGGCTCTCATCGCCTCCACATTGGATCAGCTTCGATACGAAAAAAAAATCGATATCCTAATGTACTTAAAGTTCATTAATAGTTACACAATCACATTATTATATCACTCACAGAACTGTGTCTGACACTTTAAAAAGTCACGTCTTCAGACACATTTTTCACACATACAAGCGCGACACAATCCCGCAGTTACCCGCTGAATATAGAATATTACTTCGTTAATACAAAAACTGTACAGTAAATCTTAAACGAATATTTGTAACTATTAAAATATAATTTTTTACATAATTTCAAATCGAACATAATACAAATGAATTGTAATTTAATTTTTAATTAAAACAGTAATATTCTTGTGTGCGGGTTGTGTGCACATTTCACAATCTGTAATAAGTAGGGGCTGGAAATGGGGACTGCCATAGGAGACCAGGTCTAAACTGAACGATGATCCGAAGGTACCATAGTAGTCTCAGCATTCCAGCGCAGCAGTCTTCAGTATATAGTCCGCTCGTATAGTTAATGGCGGCTGCTGAAACATTTAATGCTAGTAAATTGGCTTAAAAGAAAGATACATATGCTTTAAATTTTAAAATTATTATTAATCAAAATGAGTTTCTCGTGATAAAAGTAATTTAAGTTTAAATATCATGACATTATTATTATTTGTAGTAAGCATAAGTTGTAATAATGATATATCTGATATAAACTATGTGTAATCGAGTTATATGTACTATTACTACTAAATCTGATTTGAATTGATTTTGTGATGCAATGAAAAGTAAAATCAGAAGGTACGAAATGTTTGTTGATTTCATGCTCAAGATTACTGAGAAATTTGATTGTTTTAGTAACATTATAGACAGGTTGAGAAATGTATTGCCAGGGATGAGACGTATTTTCGCGACCATATTTTAAAACCTAGGATTAAGAAAGTATCTAAAAACACGCATCAGATACTCTAGTAAAAACTCAAGTATTTCATACTTTAAATTTATTATACTGTTTTATATAAGCGCTTTTTGTAAAAAATGTTTATCCATGTTAACATTTTGACTGCCGACCGATGAGAGGCTCCCCTAGTTGGAAGCCGTTCAAGTTTTTTTGTCTTTTCGTCTGTTTTTTGACAAAATAAGTAGTTTTAGTAATTTTTATGAAAAAATTATTTAAAAATCTCGCAACGCCGCGAGCTAGCCTTAAGATGAAACGGGCATCCTGCGTTTTCCCTACCTTCCCGTCTTAAGGCGAGAACGGCATTCAAACTGCTAATATAGCATATAATACAGGTCAACAGAATTGTATAATACAAGGATTGGTAGCCAAAAAAATAAGATTTAAAGGATATTTTCGGTGATTTTGCTGAATTTATGTGGCTGGTATTCATAGTACTTAATCGTATATGAAACCTGCCTTCTAGCCCCCATTTGTAAAAAAATGGTACAGGTATGACATGGTATGAAGATTTGCAAGTATGATTCGTACCAAAGTATGTGCGAAGTTCTAACATATTACGAAATGCAATTCTCATGGTCAAACTCATGATCATTATTTGATATTTTATCTGTACATGGTATGTAGTGTACAGGAGGCTGTTGCAATCTGTTTAATTAATCCACTAAAATTATATTATATTTTATTAATATGCACAAAATTTTGACACCCACACAAGACTTATTTTTTTTTTACTGAAATAGACTGAATTTGGCTCTAATCTTGGGTATTTAGTGACGATGAGACCGTTATTGGTAAGCCAAATTCGCAAAGAACTTCCTGGTCTTTAAATGTGTACGAATCACATATAGTGCAATGAAGGTGGTAGCTAGCCAGGTGGGGCTGAAAAAAACCCTAATAACTTCCTTGTTATACATATATATATATAACATTGAATCAGCGACTAAAATATAATAAAAACGAATATTGCAAATTAAATCTCAACCGTAAGTTAATTTAATCGTAAGTTCGTTAGTTTAAAACAAATTGCAATGTGATTGGTATAGGAACAGTGATGCATATCAATACAAAATGTGCGACGAATTCAGGAGTATGTATGCGGAAGATATGAAATCCATGTGAGGCGACTGAAGTTAATGACTTCTATGCGGTCCAAACTCATTTTTAATACCTTACCAATAATTGTTAATTTGGCACATCTATCCTATGTCTGTATTAGTTCTTCGGAAGTAAGGTTCCTTTGGTAAGAGTACACTAGTCTTGCTGGTTCAATTTGAACTTGTTGGGAGTTTGCGTCCGGCCTTATGGAGTTGTCGCTTGCCTTCGCTTGCGAATAATAAGTGCCTATTTTGAAAAGGGACTTCATTCCTTTATCTGGGTAAGGGGTTTTTGTGGTCGGTCGACTGTAACTGTCCAATTCGTCTTTACTAAAGAAACGGCGTGTGGGCGTTTCCGATTTCGGTGTCTGCTTTAGGGTAGCAAAATCTTTAAAGTCGTAGGGGCTTTTAGTAGTCGTTATTACAATTTTTGGCAACAAGCTAGTCTTCGTCGTTGGTGGTTGTGTGACGGTAGTGGTTTTTTCCGTTTTGTGCTCTGTAGTCTTCCACGGGTTGTAATAGTTGTATTTGTATGGTCTCTCTGTTGTTGTGGTGCTTGTAGTTGTAGATGTTGTTGTTGTACTTATAGAAGTAGTAGTTGTAGTAGAAGTAGTTGTTGTTTTTGTAGTTGTAGATACTTTTTCATCGCTCGAGTTCTTTTTGTAACTTGAATAAAGGTTTGGTCGGTATGCTACAGGTGGCGCTGATGTGCTAGCTACGTATGGTTTTGTTGTGTCTCCGGGACTGTGCGTGTGTTTGCAAAAAATATTTCATATTAGTAACAGTGTTGTAATGCATCTACACACACTGGACTAAAATGAGAGAGGTAGGCATCTCATTCCTTTGCCAGTTATGTGATTTGAAGAAAAGAGCGAGTTACACTCGATACTTTGTACAATATACACAAAATTATTCGAACACCTTCAACTATTTACTTTTAACCAAAAATTTAACTTTTTAAATAGCTGTTACTAATCTTGTTGATTTACTAATATTACAAACAAATTACAATACATTGTTTATTATACTTAAATATATCCATTAATAAATTCCAAATCATGTAGAAAAAAAAACCTTAAGATTTTAATTTGGGATATTCTGAAATGTGGGCAAGTACCTAGACAGCTAGCAAGTAAATATTTGTGAAAAATATCTGATATTTGACCACACGTTGCCTTGATATTATTTAGTCTACGAGACAAGAGAACCAGGACTTACACCCGTTATATACTTCTCCACATTGTGCTAGTCGTTTTGAGATACAGTACATATGTAACATCTATTCATATATATTAAATACAAATGCAATACAGACCTCGTAATATTTCCGAAGAAGGGGCTCGTCTCTGGACGGACGTAGCTCGGCGTGTGTTGTGAATAATCAGGGATTATATTCTCGTGTTCGGTTATACACCGACCATTTATACAATACTGAAAAAATTATATATTTATTTAAATATTTCATAAACACAAAATATTAGTACAAGCAATAATTTATCATCCCAAAGTAATACGATTTAATTTCATACTCGTCTTTTGCAAGTAAAATAATTATTTAAATAACATCTAAATGAATGTAAATCGAGTTAAATAATGCATTGATGGCACCGATGCGTAAACTGAATATAAATTAAAGTGTGGTCATTTTAGTATATCAGAATAAATTAATGTTTATCTCTTGTTGGAAACCTCACTTTAACAAATGTTTGTCTGGTTGAAGTTTACTTGTAGACATTAAGGTTATCTTTTATGTCTATTCCATATGCTATTAAAAATTATTAAAGTAAGTTTGAAGAAACTACCTGTCCGTCACCGCACGGCGAGCCTTCGGCGGCAGGTCTGTAGGCCACGCAGTACCCGCTAGCCGCATCGAAGCAGAATAGCTGCGCGCACACTCTCTCGTCCTTGAAACAGGCACTGAAATCATATAAGTCAAAATGTTCTAATGTCTGTTTGTAAAGTACTCGCCTCTATCGCATTTTAAAATGTATAACGCATTATTAACATGTAATAATGAGTAACTCTATTTTTCCGTTTCCATTGTTGGTTATGCAGGTCTTTTCATTCTAATACGAAAGCTGATGTTTTTGATATATATCAATATCCTCACGTTTCCTTTACTGATAACTCAAGCTGTTTTAGATATCCTCTGAGCTATTGACTATGATGTGTTTTATATGCGTGTTAGTAAGTATAACATATATAAGTAGGTAAGTAAGCTCAACATACATAAGTATTGTATAACTTAGTATTTTGTCAGAACATTGCAGAATATTATTAAGCTGTGATATTCCGCAACTCCGGATATCTTGTAGATGATTAGTGTAAGAAGTCATCATTTGTGACCTTTTCAAACTAATAATCTAAATATTCAAAACATCTCTATTGTTAACTAACTGGTACAGACGACTTAAATGTAAAACTCCATTAGCATTATGCATAAGAATTGTTCAATACTTAATGTTGATTCGTTATATAGCACCATATTCGGCTATACGTATCCAATTATTTCCAACCGCAGCTTACTCTGAAAGAATTGTACATTTAATAAATATAATTATTAAGGAAGCTCTACTAACCTTGTGCCTCTATCCTTCCGGCACTGTGCATCGAGGGTCAACAGGCGGCCGGGCAGCACCCGAGGAAGGGAGTCATCTTCATGCGGCGAGTTGTACAAACACGTCGCCGTGTCACCACTGGAATAGAGACGTATTGAGTAATTTATAATTTTTATTTTTAGTGATAAGTATGTTCATAGATGCTAAGTGATATCTATAAAAATGTCGTACTAATGACATTCACTGTACCACATTCCGCTCGCCTTGAGATAGGATATTAAGTTTCGTTACTCCACTAACTACATTAGCTACAATGCCCCTAAAACCGAAACACAGTATTGTTTGCAATACTGTCATTTGGTGGCAAAAATAGTTGCAGTTCTTACTAAGACGGTCTCCGGTAACAGACCTAGAACCTACAGATTTTGATTTGTTTTTAATTACACAACTTACCTTTAGTTTAGATATATCGATAAAGTTTGTTTAAAAATAGTGCTAACATTTTTGATAACACATTGCTTACTTTAAAAAGTGATGGAAGCTCTGTACACTGCATGGTGACCACCTGAATCCTTTCTCCGTGTGCCTGAGGTCAGACATGATAAAACCGTCCTCCCATCTGCACTTCTCTGCTCCTGGCCCTCCTAGGTATGAAGGAGGCGGGCTACCGTCGTGAACTGCTCCCAATCTGAATGGAAATATAAGATTTATGAAAGTAATCATTTTTAATTCATTTCTTTTAGGTGATTATTGATATTGATTGTAATATATAAAAGATTTTTTTTTCAAAAGAAAACTTACATAATGTGAAATGTGAGACGAAAAAAACTGATTTCTTTATAATTGCATTGAAAATAGCTAGCTCAAACATTACAGGTACTTTGATGTAATTCTGTCCAAAAATTTTCTAAAGATCAACTTACAAATGTCCAACTTCATGTGCGGCTACAATGATCCCGGAAAATCCGCCGGTATCTTCGATTATGGCAACCGAGTTAACTTTTTCTAATCTTTTGTTAACCACACAAGCACCGCCGACATATGCGAAACCTATAACATTTGAAATATAAACAAATACAGTAAACGAAATAATGCAATTAAATAAAAAATAATAATAAGAAAACATTTAAAACTGTGTAGTTGTATAAATTGTAATATATTTACACTGTAGTAAACAGAATTATATGGTAAAGTGTCTAATATATACATTTTAATGAAAGACGAAGTTTTAAATGTAAGGTTTTGGATTCAATGATAATGTATAATATTGAAGAAACGTTAAATCGCTCTACTAAAGACGTAATGCAAATATTTAAATATATTGAAATGTAAATAAGTAGAAGTAAATATTACTTACGAAATTTTGAAAGGATTAATGTAATACTAAATAATATCCATGTTAGTCATGCAAAGCCGTAAATATATGTAGTAAAGTTTGAAACTGATCGTATTTACATTTGAACAATTTAAAGAGGCACTTGAGTAATAAACCATAATTTTACCTTAAACTTAACAAGCAACAAAATTTTTCAAATTTATTCTAATAAGCATGCATAATAAATATTCTAAAATTCTACTAAATCCCATCATGCAGTTTTTTCTCCCTCTACAATTTAAAATTACCCGTACACTTTTAACTCTTACATAAAAAAAGCGTATTCTCATTAAAGAAAATATGATAAATAAAAAGATTTGTTTATTTTAGTTAAAATCAAAGCAATAATTCAACGATTGGTTTGTCCTGTATGTGCGTAGTTGGTAGGTCAGTGTTTTACTGTGTCCTCGTCTTATTAAAGTAAGGTAGGGCCGACTGGTCCTCGACGCCTTTACGCAACTTTCTTGCTACTGTAAGAAGATGTTCTAGTGATCTTTTGAAACTGTCTGAGTAAGTAACCAATCAACATTTCGCAATGAATAGGCGAGTGGGTTGTAATTTACGGCGGTAACATGCGTAATAAACATAAAATAAGAGAAGCTTACATGCTTCCCATAATAACAAGTAGAGTGGTCATGCTTTATTTTTTAATATATTACTGTACTGTATTTACGAGTCAATTTGCAACGAAGAAGTCGTATCTAAAAATTATAATATATACTTTGTATATTTTATGTTGTTTGCAATGCTGAAAAGTGGAAGATGACAAGTGATATCTAATCTACATAGTGACAGAAATCAAATTTATATACAAATACAACTGCAAAGATCTACTAAATCAAGAAGAGAAGACTGCGAGATAGATTATTGACAAGTGCATATGCAGTCATGGAATTGGGTAAAAGGTTTTGCGGATAATGATCCCATAGTGATATCATGTACTAAAGAGGTGGTGGGATATCAATGAAAATAGAGGCGTGCTCATGAGTGTTTGTCTGAATCACGCGTACCTGCTGTCCCCCTATTGCACGCATCGTTTGCATATTGTCTCCTGCACATGTCTAGTCTGAAAGCCACGGAAATAATTGAAACTGAATAATTTGGTATCAAATGGCCAATTTTCTCATTCCTGAGAATTATAAATGTCGGCTTTGTTGGCATATGAAAATACCAAATTTAGGTATCTCACTCTGAACAAAGTCACTGTCGAAATAGTCCGGTTCTGTACATACGACTATCGGTGTTATTATGTGAACGTTTGCCAATGTTTTACTTTTTTTAATATATTTATAGTTACTCGAAATTAAACAAGAACCAATGTAAAAACAAAAATAAAATATTGGCTTAGTAATAACATATTCAGCGCCATTACCAATTCCTTTACCTCGTACATTAAAATTATCAAGCCGAATTATTGAACTTTTAAAGCTTCTGTTAATGCTGATTCTTTTCACCAGCCGTAGTCCTAAAACATTTTTTAAAATAAATTTACCAGCGGTGCCTTTCGTGCAGCGACCACCCTTGCGTCGCCGGCACATGTCATACCTGTTGGTGAAACTAGTTTAACCATCTTTAATAATTTTAGCACATGGAAAGCCTCACGAATTAAAATCAATATAACCATCAGACATAAGCAAATATACGATTCGATGTCGAAACTTTACGACTTTTTTTCAAATCGAATATATTTTCACACACTACTAAAAACAGCAGCGTAGACAAAAAAATAAAAAAAAACGTCAACTTTTGTGAATCCATCAACTATCGTAAATTTGTCGTAAAAATGCTGTACTCGATAATTTAATAATGGCGCCAAATTGCACTGAATATGTATTGTGCATAAAATACTTACCTTTCATCTCCGAGGGAATTGCCAGAAAAATAAATACAAATTTATAATATTTATACATTTTAAGGAATTAAAACAATAACACACTGTAAAATTGTAAC
>DWGN01000338.1:0-10196 GCA_018247655.1 Euryades corethrus
CGTATAGATGATAGCTGACAAAAGCTCAGGAAAAAATGTATTAGAACTAATTCAACCGAGCTATTATTATATAATTTACAGCCCTGTTGTCAGTTTAACTAAAGTTTTTGGTACATAATTGAAGGGAAACAAATTCCAACTTTGTTAGTATTGAAAAATCGAAAAGTTCCAACAGTATGCTAATATGCGTAGTCGGACCCTTAACAAGGTTTACAATTTGAAGCGTTGTTTTTATTTAAATTTTGTATACACCAATTTTAAATATCGTTAACACCAATACTTTTTCTCTCTCCGTTGTTCTGTTAACCAGTAAGTCGATTACAATGAATTTTGGGGACACAAAAACCTACCGTCCGCTCGCCAAGTCCAACAATACCACACCAATAAAAAATATAAAGCCCACTGCTGTGGGGTCAACATTTGTTACCCGATAGAGAAAAAAGCGGACTAAATTATAACTGTATAGATTTACCACACGTACCAATAACTCGCTTTACAGCTTTCAATTATTTTAAAAAAATATTTCAGATCTTTTTTTTGCTTCAAGTTATTTCACTGAAAATTCAAAAATTCTATTAAAATTCTCAAAAACGATGTGTTAGATTATCGATTAATATTCTTGATTCATTATAGTCAATCATGAATATTTCATGATTGACCATGCTTACATATCAGGGCGAATAAAATACTGTATTAATGATGAATATTAACACATAGAAAAGTTTTCCAATAATAGGCAATGAGATATCATACTTTTCTAATAATCTCTACGCTGCACGTTAATGAATAAAATTCAATATACAGGAAAGAAGTTTTACCACATCCGTGGCGTAGCGGATAGCCCTGTAACCCGGATGTAGGCGGTACTATTCCAGGGCCACAAAATATCTGAAATTTAGATTGAGATTAAAGATTTGGATTTAATATTTTATATAAATTTTCCATCTTGTTATCTCAAAGTTTAATATTAAATAATTATTATAAAATTTGCTATTGTGTTATTAAAAGTTTGGGAGTTCTGAACAAAAAAAAGTAACAGTTACTTTTGATTTAAACCTCGAAGAGATCGAAAGAAGTGGAAATTTTCAGGTTCCTGATTTACGACTATGGAAATTATATTGTACATTAATAGTTACCAGCCAAATTCTTAGTTGGTACTAAACCCTTTCAATTACACAATTTCCAACTTCTTACTTTGATCTAAACAGTTTAAGGCAGTAGAGATCCGAATTGATAATTCTGCAGTGCAGTTAATGCATATAATTAATAATGCTCTTTGAATCCCTCTATATACATAGCTTTCCCTTATTGCGGATCAGCAAAGGTTTTGCCACTGTCTGTGAAGCTAGTCCATACTTTGATCTTGACTCTTTTTCGTCCTTTGTCAGACGTGAGCCACTTTTAACAACGTCTGATAAAAATTATCATTAAAAACAGTTCTGTTTCATTACGTCTCAATGATAAATCGCTAAAGAGTTCATGATTCAATTGAATTATATCCTCTAGTGAGCTCGTGTTCATACATATCTTAATTCCTTACGTATACAGCTATTTCGAATGGGTTATGGTCAATTTGGTATTCAACTTCATCGAAACTACTCATTTGCCGATCTTGCTCCACTTTTGACTGTAATGCATCTTTGAAAACACTTAAAACAACTTTATGATTACTCTTACAGTAAATGCATCAGGTCCATAAATAGTACAATCTTTTTTTCAGGGCTTGTTATACTTATTTTTATTTTCTTCGAAAAGAAAAGTAAAGTATATAATTTTCTATACCAATAAATATAAGATGCAAATAGTCCAGATATTACACGCTCAATTATTTATAACTTGCCCAAGTTTACTACCTTTATATTGTCTATTCGGCTCCGTAAACTCTTAACTTCATTAAAAATTGCGGTCAAGCCCCAAAGATACATATCACAAGCACAATAAGTCTTATTTCTGAACATCCAATGTGACATATTTATCCGTTATTACTTCATTATAACTGACAAAAGAAGCTTGAAAAGGAGATACGAAAAGCGCACAACCCGTTACTTCCCTCAATTCGCTGATAGTTAGAATTTTAAACTAAGTTAGAGGTTTACTTAAAATTATTTTTATTACATTTAATAAAGGACCAAAGGTACAAACGAAAATGCCTATCACTAACGACGGTGAATGTATGATAGATTGAATGTATGATATGATGAATGTATGATAGAGGTAGGAAAATATAATCTCTTTGTGCCAAACATACTAAAATGAGACTCCAAAACAACATAAAGTAAACGTTAAATAATTATTTTCATAATACTAAAATTAACATTTGCGGAGCTCATTTATAAGATAAGTCCTTGTACCGCAACGTTTGTGGTTCCCAAAAGAGATGTACGGAGTTTTATTTATCTATTACAGTTCGTTTAATACAATTCAAAAAACGTAAGACTCTTTAATTTTATTTTATATTACTTTAGAGAGTAGTTCATGCAAGTGTATACATTTATGTGAAGGTTTGTTTCCATATAGCTATTGCATGCCGTCCAACAGCTTTTGTTGATAAATTGTTTTTACAAATTATTAAATATTTCATTAATACATAAGTTCATTTATTTCAAATTTTTCTTATAGCTTTGTCTAAATGTCCTTGCATAATTCATTATCTGCGTTTATAATAGAGATCGCATGAATTTTCCTTTATTGCTTAACTGTTCTTGATATCAACTGTCTTTAACAGAAAAAGGTAGTATGACAATTAATTAAAAACTTTGTGTATATTTAGATAACTCCCGAGTTGGGCAGAAAACTCGAAGAATTCACAAAACATGGAGTACCACCTCTCCAAGGATACGAGGGGGCTGTCATATCAAATCAGTCCCTCGGCCTCCTCATCTGGGTGGTCCATGAAAGCGACCAACTGCTGTATCATGTTAACAACTGTAAGTGCTTACTTAATTTTAAACAATGTTAATTGAATAATAGCAAGTAAACAATGAAAAGCTATGATCCTAGAATTCGGTTTATGGGCCTTCCCATACAAGGCGAGAGTGAAAACCTTTTATTAACCATTCAGACCAAGACCAGAAGATGTCCTATGACCATGAAAACTTTTTGCCGCCAAACAAGTTGATGTCGGAAACAAAAGCTCTGTTAGAATCGACCCTTTGCCGCTTCGAGACATACAGCGCTTGCAAACTGAAACATCAAATCAACAACATCAAGATTTTCTTACTTATAGACTTAGCATCTTAAATATCTTTTTGAAATGTAAAACACAAAACATATGAACAAATAAGGAACCTTGTTTATTTTGACCACTACACTAGTGACAGATCTTTGCTGCCGAACTCCGTTAATATGCACACCATTACGGTAATTTCTTATAATAGGAAGAAATTATAAAGATAAAACTACGAAAGTTTTCTCTACACATGCAACGACGATCGAATTATCGAAAAGCTTATAATATTAACCATAGTAATTAAAATTTCTAATCCAATATTATCGATATCTAATAGAGAAGATTACTAATAGATTATTTTACTCACAGAAACTGAAGTTATAGTTATTAGGGAACGACTGTGAAACTGTACTGTACAAACAACTCATTTATCGTCCACATAAACTTGTTGTTTATCATTATTTATTATGTAGCCGTGTAAACAAATTACAAATATTAAAACATCTTACAGTATCCTTTGTTTGTACTCGCTTTATGTAATCTGCACTACAAAGCGGAGAGTATAATGAAGCTATGCCCTAACACACAGAACATAGTTTCAGCTTTCAAAAATTAAAGTACATATATGGCTACATCAATTTTCGGGTAATGTTACATCTAAATATTTCGAAATTATTTCTTAGATCTAATTATTATATAATAATACAGTCATATGCAGTAGCACTTAAATAGCTTTTAATTTAACACAAATGTTTATATATAAATCTCCATTTTGAGGCTTATTAGAGCGATGACGAGCTTTATTCGTGAAATTGGGGTATTCAAGATTATCTCACTGGACATTAAATTCAAAACATCGGCTTTTAGTATAGTAGCTTTTAATGTCTACCTAGTTTTAGTTTATTCATCTGATGTATAATATCAACAAGGCGCTAGTGCGAGTAACATCCACAACGCCACATAGTCCTCGTTATCTTGAGAAATAAAATATAAGTGTAGCTACCTCAGTAATTTAAATATCTACCCAACAAAACAATACTACACACTGCTTTTTGGCAACAAAATATGGTGTTGCGGTGGTAACGGGAGACCAAATCTTACTTTGGATACCCTTCTGCTATGAGGGCATCAGAATGGTTATGCCGGACTCTTACGACGCTAGTCACACTATTGACCTTTCAGCGCTTTTGTCCAGAACTTCGGAAATGCTTCTGCACACCAACACAGTCCAATAGCGCCCAGGTCTGTGTTAGCAAATTGAGAGGTGGACGTTTTCCTCTCGTTCTATCTTCTCTTTTTTATTAAGTGAGTGGTTATAGAAAGCTAACCCAGCTTTCTATGACCACTCACTACTGTTTATGGCTTTAATAAAACTAGAAGATGAAAGATCATACCCCATAACAGTGACATTGCCTTGGCAGAAGTCACAAATAGGCTATGGTCTAAGTTCTTAGAGCCACTACTCAGATAGGTGCCATAAATCGCACTACCCCCATGTATAAATAACTACTATCAGTATCGTCTCTAAATAGAGGACCAGCCTTTTTGTGAATCCCACCTTTCGGAAGTACCTACCCAGGCGGTCTCTAGCATTAGATACCTGCCACCGGTATAAAAGCAGTTTATCCAAGAAACGAGACTCTAAAGAGGCTTACAAAATTCTTAATTGAAAT
This sequence comes from Euryades corethrus, assembly GCA_018247655.1. Classification (NCBI taxonomy): domain Eukaryota; kingdom Metazoa; phylum Arthropoda; class Insecta; order Lepidoptera; family Papilionidae; genus Euryades; species Euryades corethrus. Next base: position 4,843 of record DWGN01000338.1, read on the forward strand.
TAACCCTGTCGAGTATACTTAACTATAATTTATCTATGTTATAAAATAAAATTAAACAAATTGTATTGATTAAATAGAATAATAAGCTTTAATATCTAAAGTAAGCTAACAGCCTATTTTTATTTATATACCATTTAATGCTTTTCTTCGAAATTTTAGGGAGGATGTCGCGTAAGGAGGCACTCCGACAAGCCGTTATATGCGAGCTTATACAGACAGAGGCGGACTACGTCTTCTATTTATTGAGAATAGTAGAGGTAATCATTAATATAACCTTTATTTTATTATACTAAGAATTTTTGTTGTAAAGGAGAAATGTTCATTAAGGCAGTAGTTAAGAATTAGTAATTTAGTAAAATAATTACTAGTTACTCATTTCTTTGGAGCATGAATATTCAATTATAGATAATTTTATGTTAAGCATAGTGCATTATTGTTAACTTCCAAAACAAACACCATCAATATGCTTATTTCTCCTGCCATCGTAATGTGATAAATTACAACAGTAACGTGGCAAATTACTCCTCAAAGTGACATATACGTATGATGTGGTGTTGAGTAAATATTATTACTAGAATATTATTTTTATGATCATGTCCTGTACTAAGTAACTAAGCAATTGATTACTACTTGTATTGTATGTATAAAATATAAAATAACGAAATTCCACAGTTGTTCATAGCCGCTGCTCATGCCCTACAAGACAATGGCTTCTTGTTAGATATTGACACAGAACGCCTATTCACAAATTTACCAGATGTACTTGCTGCCAGCTTGTACTTCTGGACAAACACATTCTACCCGATGTTAAGTGAATGTTTGGAACAACGCACACCGTAAGTATTCTATATATGTTTTCATAAATATCTAATAAAACCAATTCTTAATTATTTTGTTGAAACTTAACGTACAGCATTTGTCAAAGAAGTTTTTGTATAACAGTAATATACAATTACTTTACTGTGACATAATACACAACTCATAAAACATAAAAATTGACAATGTTATGTAAAAAAACTGGTGGTAGGTGTCTGTTGCCGGATACCGTCTAGGTCGGTACCACCGCAGTTCCTATTTCTGCAGATACAAACGATAGTATGTAAAAATATCCGTGTTCCGATTTGGAGGGCGTTGTAGCTAATGTAACGAGACTTAAAATCTTATCGTTTCAAGGCGACGAGTTTTTCGGAAAGATTCCAGCCGCTACTTTTCACCAACGCAGTACACGACACAATGCCAAATTCCACCTTCATCATCTAGATGACTGGCGATCCTTCACTATGCGTTGGTGTTTCCGACTACTACACTACTCTACTCTCCGCTATTCTCTACACTATTGTTGTTTTGTTGTTCCGAACCAACACGACCTGGGGACCTTGAAGAGAAGAACATACCGATTCCTTAAAGGGTTTGGGATTTGGTTCTATGGGCGGCAGTGATCAGTTTTTATCGGTCGAACTTTTTGCTCGTTTATCTACCACTCAGTTATAAAGAAAATGTGTGTGGTGCTGAATATACCATCCGAAATTGCGCTACATTATTATGGGCGAGCGTATAATTTACGATCTCGGGAACGTCCTTCTTGTCTCGACGCTTAGATTAATTAAAAAAAAAATAAACCTCCGAAACTCGAAACTTATTAACATAAATTATGACAGTTTATAATTTTGTAATGATCTCTTTTATAGATATGAATTTTATTCAAATTGAATTTCAACAAATTCAAAATAATTAAAAGGATAAAGTACTCGCCATTTACGGCGCTAAATAAATACGATTCTACGATAAGTACTCTTCCATTACAGATTCAGAGTAGACCAAATGGTACATGGGTTCACATATTTTAAGGAACACTTTAGGCCATACGAAAAGTATGTATACGGCCAAAATAAGAACTTAGACTACTTACGCTCGCTTTCAAACAACCAAGACTTTGCGGCGTTCCTTTCTTGGTGCTACTCGCACATGGATGGCCATAAGTAAGTTCAAACATATTTTAAGCAAAATACTTCAAGCATAAATATTCTTTCATATCACATACAATAGAGTAAATACGTGGTACATAGATGAAGAAAATTCTTATTAGATAATGTACGGTAAATTACTTCATGCTATGAATACAAATCTTTATCGATTTCGATCGAGCAATATTTGGTATGATATAATAATTAATAAGGTAAATGACTAAATTGTGATAAAATCGTTTTAATATTATAGAGACTTCCAAAGTTATTGCTAATAAAAGGTAAAATAAATGTGTCTGTTAATAAAGCAAATTTTTAATGTCTGTTTTGTAATTTATAACTAACATAAGACTAAGTTTGTTTAAAAAATAAATAGCAGTTATTCGCGTCCAGTTATATAAAAAAGTTTACAGTGACGCACATAACTAACTTTAGTAATACTGTCGCAATTTTTATATTACTTTTTTACAATTTTTTTATTTGAATTAAAGTCAAAGCATCAACAACATATTCTAAAATTTTAGACTACAACTAATCGACATCATGGTCAAACCAATGCAACGTCTTACAAAGTATCCTCTGATACTACAAAGAATCTTAGATTGCACAGAAAAAGACCACGAGCGTATTTTGCTCGAAATAATGGTAAGTATCCTATTCATTCATTGATACACACTAACTTACTTCTGTATATTTACAAAGAACAAATCATAATACACTGAAGTCATCATTTCCGAATCTATTTGCTGAGGGCGTAATATATCTTTTCTCCATACATTCCTATCAGACGAAATTCTTCATTTACCCCCTTACACTGCATATCCTCTCTTACACAATCCATCCATTGTCCCTCCTCTTCCTCTCGATCCAAAACCATTCATACCTAAAACTTTCTTTACTACATACGTTTCCTCTCTACACAAAATATGTTCGTACCAGGACAATTTACTTTCAACTTCTCTACTACTGTTGCTTCTTTCAAGCTTCCTCTTATGTACTTAAACCTGATCATATCCATTCTTTCATTGAAGTAAGTATGTAATAATACAATAAATCTCAATTTTGTGCTATGGATATGACACCACATATAATAAATCGCAGAAAAGATGTTCTGACATTTTATACGAACCGTGTGCGATACACAATTTTTTTAAAGCGGTGAACAAATACCGCATGAAAGAATCATAATATTTATTGTAAACGCGATCAAAACTATTCGGATATTTAACTAACTACAATCTACAAAATTGATTTTGTGCTGGTAACTTGAAAATAACTTATTTCTAACCCCGCAGATTAAAAACGCTAAGAGTTTTACCTTAGACATCAACCGTGTCATCCGTCAACGTGATGAACAAGACAAGCTTGAGGAGCTGGCAAGCTCAATTGAAACATTTGACATGGTAAGTTTTCGATATTATAGAAGTACATTTTATGTATATGTTTACTATCTTACAAAAAAAATAAAGAAAACATAAAAAAAATGTCTTTATCAATTTACCCTAATTTATTTTAATTAATTATAATCATCGTTTCATTTGGTGGTGAAGTACTTATCCGAAATACATGTAATGTCGAGTTTATTAACGAAACCTGTTTATCTTTTCAGTTCTTCCGCGAGGAGGATATGGACAAATGTTTCAAAATGTTTGCCCAGATCAACCTCAAAGCACCAATGCACAATTGCACGCCCGGCCATAGTCGATGTCTCATCTTTGAAGGAGACCTGCGTTTCAGAGATAACACCAAAGAGGCAAGACAAAAACATGATTTTAGGAGATAATCTGCTGGCGTAAACCTTTCCGGATGCATCCGACAGTATAGTTATATCGTAATGGAAGCGAATTTGTCGACGAACATAGAACAATAAATCTAATTTTGCTTTGTGTTATTTGTAGTAATTCACTATTAATTTACTTATAATTAATTTCACTCAAACTTATAAAATAATTATGATTTCATTGTGCGAATGCTATTTTAGAAAACATGTTCTTTTCCAGACTGACGTAAAAATTTTTCTGCTGACTGATATGCTGCTAATTTGCAAGAAAATATCTAAAGGCGGTAATATATCTTACAAGATGATTAGGTAAATTATGCAAATTCATTGGCCGTTTCACGTAACCTAAAAAGCTGCGCGATTCATAGTTTTACACTAATGCATAAAACGTATTAATTGAAAATTAAAAATTTTACAGACCTAAATACATGGTGGATAGACTGCATCCATACTCTAGATTTAAAAACAATACCAAAGACTTGGAGTCCTTAGTAGTGGTTGTTGTCGATGAAGTTGGCTCATCATACAACTGCTTTACTTTACTTGAATCATCGAAGGAAGATAAAAATCAAGGACAACTTAAAGTAAGTGTTATAACTGTTTATATAATATTGAGGTAAAAACTATAACATGATTTTAATTTTGCAGGCGGGAACGCTGAACATATTTGCGAACAAGCTAAAGGAAGCCAAGATGTGTTACGAACTCGCCGTTTGGTATACAAAACATCCTTTCCGCGATCTGTCTGAAATCGATTTGGATCTTAATGCACTACTCGATGCTGCAGCTAATGCAAAAATGGTAAAAATAGCATTCAACTTAACTTTTGGCTGCAGTAATATTTTTATTTTAGAAATAATTTCTGAATATTAAAAACTCCTTTGTAACTGCTTTCTAGATATTTACACATTTTTAGTGGTGGGCAAACTTTTTCAATGGCGGGCCACAACCTTTAAGAAATTCTTTCTAGAGGAGGGCCAGAATTATAGAAAAAATTTATTTTGTGTTAAACCAAAATTTTATATAAACTTTATATTATGCCGATGAACCCTCGGCGGGCCGGATTAAATACTTTCGCGAGCCGGAGTTGACCGCGAGCTGTACTTTGCCCATTACTGACCTATACCATAACATTGCATGAACAAAAAAAATATGTTTCATTATTTATTTACTTAAGATTACTAAACTTTGTATGTTGCCTTAAGTAAATAAGAAGTTTTATATCAAATTAAAATAATTATTTATATTTATACAGTACCAAATATCATCAGATGAGGTTATAATCGAGAAGGATGCTCGAGAAAGAGTTGCCACAATGCTGCATGGGATCATGAATCGCCGCAGGAGCGAAGACTCACGGATGCTTTACCCGTTTAACACTTTCGATAGTACGTTTATTTTGAATTTAGTTAGTACTATCTGAAACTATATCAACGGACCCTATTTTAAGAATCATCAACATAATTGTACAGCAATGACAATTTAGAGTGCATTATAAAATGGAGGATAAAAAACCCTTACATTATAATAAATATTCTTTCACATTTCAACCTATTAATAACTATCTCTTATAGCACTTAACTAGGATTACAATTGATAAGGTTCTATTG
>DWGN01000339.1:0-10176 GCA_018247655.1 Euryades corethrus
ATAAGATGACGAGTGTCGTTACCCCAGTAATTTCACCAGCTACAACGCCCTTCAAGCCGGAACACAGTAATGTTAGCCGATAGCTTAAGTCTTGAGAAATAAACGGTATATGTCTAGTAAATGCTCTTTGGATGGTTTGTGAACCTATTCTACTTGAATTCTAATATTTGAGCAGATTTTTTTGTAGTCGTCGTATGATTTATCAGAATTTTAGTACACATAAATAGATTAATAAATCAAACTGTCCCTATACAAATAGGATTATAGTAGGTCAAGTGTCTTAACTGCTTTATAGTTAATCTTGAAACGTACTCGCATTGGATAAGTATAACCTTAATTCTATCTATAGATCCGAATGGGATTGCTCTCTTGATTCTACTTAGCAGCCTCATTTATTACTTTAACGAATTCAAAAAAGTAAGTAACCGACCTTTACACCAAATCTTCTATTATCACCGACTCGTTTGGTGTCAAGAGGAAAGTAAAAAATATTTTGAACAGGAATTTTTTGTCATAGCAAAAAAATAAATATTTTTTTTTCAACGAAGCTATTAGATGAGCAAGACTTTCATCTGATGGTGTTTGTTACACTTGTCCATAACAATGTAGCACTAACTTTGATGGTATATATATATTCACATTGTGAGGTTTACTGTAACTAGTGAAATTTCAGTAAATTCACTAGCTACAGTACCCTTTAAACTATAACATAGTAGTGTTTTCACACAACTGTTTGTTGGTAAAAATAGGAGCTGACTGCTAGATATTCTCTAGCAATAGATAGACAGTAGGCATTATAACTAAGTTTGACTTACATCAACTAAACATGTATATATTTTTGATATATTTATACATTATTGACGAAATTGTTTAGAAAGTATTGTTTAATAGAGATATTTATGCCGTTTACTACACAACCAAGTATCATATTTATCAGAGAATTTCTATATATCATTGACATTGCATCATCCATAGATCAATTGTAAATTTGTATGCTTGTTATTATTAAAAATCAATGTATCCGTCTCTTTTTTGATTTATTTACTAAATTCCTAAATCGCTTCCAAAGGCGATTACAATATTTATCACTGCGTAAGAAACTCTGTGGAAATGGGTGACGTATTTCATGCTACGTCAAATTCTATTATCTCGTTTTGTAAAAACTCGCACAGTAACGTATATGTCATTACATACCGCATTAGAACTAGATTGCATTAGAAAGTATATATTATTTTTATTTTTACATATAAAACTAATACTAAATAATATAAAAAAAAAATAGTCCACATTGATTACTTCTTCACACTTAGCCTGCAGCTTACAGCCTGATAACTTTATTAATACGCGACAAATCTTTACTATATATACTAATAAACCAAAAAAAGACAAATTAAATAATAATGTAATATGTAATAAAACATATACATCAAGTAATTCCATCGTCTCCTAACATCGTACCGTATATGTGTCGGGGTAACTATATATTATAAATCTATTGCTATAGCATTGGTATATCTATCAATCTAGACTATCCTGGCTTTTAATATATAGAGTGAGAATAATAAGGAATATTTTACGACTATGAATAATGCTATGGTTGGATATATCGGTTTTTTCTCAGAAGAAGCTGCTGTTCAGCTGAGATCGAATTGACACTAGACAAATAATCCAAACCATCGCCTCTTACGGCATTCTCATCTTTAACTACATTTTTGACTAATACGTATATATTTTTATTAAAAACAATTTATTACGTGAAAAACTATATTTCTACCTTGTAATACAATGATTAATAGTTAAAAAAAAACATTTTCGATTCAACGAAGAAACATATTGGGTTAATCGAAAATGAATCGACGGATTGGAGCGAAAACAAAAATGTTGAACGTAAAGCAACTCGTTCACGAAATTCGCTCGGAAACGGAATTACTTTCGTAACCAGATCGCGCACAAATTTATCCTACTATCAAACGAAGAGTCATGTTAAAATATATATATCAGTAGTAAACTACACAGCAAAAATACTGAAGCACCGGCCGCAATGTTCTCGTAAGCCTGTTTTATCGAACTGCAATGAAATAAATTGTTCAAGCTGCTTTAACGGAAACAATTGTCTCTGACATTGTTAAATGCAATTGATCGCTTTAAAATTATTAAGGATTTATATCTGTTATTCATCATTATGAGGGGTTACTTCAAACTGGTGATGATATTTAAAAAAGTAATTCGGTCCTTAAATATTCTATTGAAATAATAAAACCTTATCTGTTATATAGCTGAACCATTTTTCTTCCTCGGTCTAAATCCTTTATCTTTTGTCTAACAGAAATTATGATATCATGTTACAACTTCGAGAACTCATAATAGTATTCTAAAACCCACAAGCTTTTTTTATATTTGATTCTTTCTTAAAATTTTGAGTTATAAGAGTTTTATAACTAATAATCAAAAATATTCTAAGTCTTTAATAACAATTTCTTAAAGATACAAACTAGTAAGTCCAGATATTTTAATTCTTCGTTTCCATTTTCTTCATACTATTAGATGTAGAATAATATACAATTTTCACTTACAACCATTATATATTTTTTTTTGTCGAAAGCTATTGTTATATAAATGGGCACAAGATAAGGTATTACAGAAGGGCGCTGTAGTTATATATAACGCCCGGTCGTATTTTTCGTTATCTTAATTAAAAGTTCGTAGGTCGCTCATGCTAATGTTTTTAATTAATATTGGTAAGACTTTTTTCATTTAATAAGAATAGATCAAAAAATGTTCATAAATAAATGTATTAAAATTTGTATAGTATTAAACAAAAACATAGTAGATTTCTACGCATTCATCACGAAATTAATAACAGGAATAAAGTGAAGCAATCAAATCATTTAGTATTTAAATCGATTAGTTACTTATATTATACTTTACGTTAACATGACCGTTAACTTGAAATGCAATACTAATCTTTACTTAACTTTATCGGAAAACGTTAAATAAAATATAGCGTTGTTTAGCTTCATGCCGTTAATTAATTTTTGCGTTCAAGAGATCCTCGACGTTTAGACATCGGCTCGGCAAATTTGATTATTATTATATAATTCACGGAAGGTATAATGAATCAAGGCCATACAGAAACGTGCCAAAAATTTCAGTAATTTTAATCGTATTTTCGTAGCAATTAAGTGAGAGAATTCGTGGAGAGTTTCCAAAAGGCACTTAACCTATTTGAGTATTTTCAGGAACTAATTTCATTCACACATTTCACAATTAAATCCGCTTGCAATACAGTTATCCTTTGGCGTCTTAATCCTTGTTAGAGTTAGATTGTTTCAGAGGTATACTAGATAGATCGATGTGACGTAAGAGGTCAATCTAATGGTTATAAACATTCATACAAGTTAGTCTTTGATAAGATTTCGCTCTTAGTTAAGTCAAGTTAAACGTTAAGTCTCAATATATACTATAAACTAACAAATAGGGACCACGATAAACATTAAAAAGTTTTAATCCTACATAATTAATCTCCGTCTAAGTGTATATTCTTTTAAATCGCCTATATGTAGATTAATTTAATTTACCGGCTTTCCAGTTGCTAAGGCGATCAAATACAAGCAGCTATCAAAACCCAAGACCAGAGAACACTAACCATGCCACGCGGTAATCCCATAAAGCCAAGGGACCTCTTTTGCACAACCTGAGCACAACACGTATGATTATTCCAACATCAGCAGTCGCATAAAACCTCAATATTTTTTTACACTGATTCCAACAGGGGATTTGCGTAGGCCTTGAAGCAAAGCCCAGTGTGCGATTAGCCTAATGCCTCATTTATAGTATCTAAGCTCGAAAGATCTTTATAGGTGATAGATGGATCTGGATCCGTGAATCCAGTGGTAGACGTGATCTAAGTCAAGAAATCACTTACAGCTTTATACATCAGCAGATAACATATATTTATCAGTTAATTTGGCAGACATTGTTGGACAATGTTTTATTGATACTACTCTCTCTTTTATTAGTCGTTTGTCTCTATGGTAGCGGTGATCTACATTTATCTTTCATTTTATTACTACTACCATTAATTAAAAATGTTATATTTCAGAATCTCACGTGGCTGTAAACCAATCAAATGGAATGAACATTTTTTTTTTCTTTTACTATAAACTTAATACTATTTACTGCAATTATTATTTATTGCAATAACAACACCCTTTACTGTGCTTTGTAAATTTTGACAAACTTAGAAAAAAATCACTTTAGAAATTACATTATTTAATGTAGTAATACTATTATAAAATGTGTTTTCTTTTGGGATTGCTGTATGTATTTAAATATATATTAAAGGCCTTGTATATTATCAAAAAATGTCTAAATTAGTAGTCATAAAGACCTTTTCGTGGAATTTAATTATTACTCGTAAGTATAGTGTTAACATTGAGAGCAATGATATATATATACTTTAATTTTGTTTTAACATATATACGGTTTATGTTTATATAGATGCTACTTTGAATGTATGATATTATTGAAAGTATTCATCTTATATATACTCTTCACGGCTTATTTGAGCGAACGTACTTAGATATTAAATCTAATATTCCCAGTATTTTTTTAAGGTTTCATTAGAGAAGATCTATATATAGAAAGAAATAATACTGTCTGTGTAATTGACACGAATAAAGGAACGTTTCGTTCTATCATTAGTATAGGCCACGGATTTCCCTCCGGATGTTCCTTCATAGGATGACACTAATGAATATTTGATTATGTAGGCGGCGTAGGGAATACCCTCATAACGTCACATCACTATATAGAACATTTGCGTACACAGAGCATACCGTACACTTCGAAGTACCAACTTGATATAGTAAACTTTTATAAAGCAACTACCTGAAGCTCTACAAACGTTTGACATCCTCTCTCTCTCTCTGCATATTTACTTTACTTACTTACTAGTCATGTATAAGTTGTATGATTTACAAAAAGAGAAATGATATAAAAGCTTTAAAGTAATGTAAAGATCATTTACTGTAAATGAATGTGTATGCAATTGAATAAAATACTTATTAAGATTCGGCATTTATTTGGCAATACAAAAATTATTAAACTTTCAAGGAGAATTTACCTTATTTTTCTTTAGTTATATCTTAAGCTATTGATTTTTGTTTCGACTATACCGTACATTAATTGAAAGCAAATGAGCTATACATTTACACTTTTAAAGTTTTTACTCCTATTACCGATTAATTAACATATAAAACTATATATTTTCCGCATGTGACATGCACAGTTTGGTATTAAATGGGTCATAGGCCTACATGACACACTATCTCAAATCATTGAAACTGGGACGTCTGGCGTTTCACCAAAGTTGTTGCGCGTTTAAAAAATTTCAAGTTGCTTGAAATCATTTCAACCTCTTTAAATTATACAAAAATGAGAATTAAAGGAAACTTAACGTATTTTTATTTAAATTTTTTGTAAAAACCTTGCTACATAATACATATAATAGCTTTGAGAAATAAAATATTAAGCGGTTTAGGCGGGCGTAGCTATTTTAATATAATGTTGCCAGATACCGTTGATTTTATAATAAATATTGACAATGCCTTATATATACATATTCCTAACGAGCTAATATTTATATGCTACATAGCAAGAGAACTTGTTTAACAATGATTGCTTGGATTGCTTGTCTCAATACCTACTGTAAATAATAAACACTTAGAATACTTACCTGTATAGTTTTTTTTTTATTTGAAATTAAGCAACGACACGAGCGAGACGTTCACCTGATAGTAAGTTATACATCTACCCATAATAATGTGGCGCTGGTTAGGATGCTATGTTTAGGATGGTATTTCACCAGCTAAAACGCCCTTCAAGCCGCAACTACTGTGTTGCGGCTTGTATGTTTGCACTTCGCTGTTTGGCGGCAGAAATAGGCGTTGTGGTATCTACCTGGACGGTCTCCGGCAACAGAGACCAACCACCAGTAGTAAAATTATGAATATTAATATCGTATTTATAATGTTAAAATAAGGTGTAAAATCAGGCAAAAAAAAACCAACACGGGGTGAATGAAATGGCGACAAGTCTCAAGCACAATGTTACTCAAGGTGCCTTTAAAGATCAAGGGCAAAATTTTTAAACTATTCTTAGACCTATTATTATTTTATGGATCGGAATATTAAGCAACTAAGAAGAAGAATGAAAAACGATTGCATGTAGCAGACGTGATGATGTTGAGGTGGATGAGTGGAGTCACAAGAATGGATAAGATTAGGGATGAGCAAAGTACATAAGAAGAAGTTTGAATGTGGCACCAGTGGTAGAAAAGTTGAAAGGAAATCGTCTGTCTTGGTACGGACACATTTTGCATAAAGAGGAAACGGAGGTATTTAAGAATATTTTTGATCGGAGAGAAATAGGGAGACCGAAGAAACGATGAGTTAATTGGGTAAGAGAAGATATGCAGTATAACGCATTAATGACCAGTTAAAGTTTGATAGAAATGCGTTGAGAAAAGAGAAATACTGTGTCGACCCCAAATGAATTAGAAAATGGGCAAAATAATGATTATTACAGTTTATTATAATATCAAATAAAGCAGCGATAACACAGTTTGTACGACGCTCATATGCGCTGAATATTTCGGTCAGATACGGTTTTCATTCCCACTGGTTTTGAGTTTCCGGCAAAGGATAATATCATAAGGATATGTATACCAAAATGCGATAATTTAGGATACGGGCATAAGAATGATGATCGCATTTATAATAAAATATTTTCATATTACGTTTGTGGTAATACCTTTTTGAAAAAAAACTTAAATACGTAGATAAAGCCGTTGTTAAATCAAACTGCTAGAATTAACAAACTACAGCAAAGGAAACCACCTGATTTGTATGACACAACCAAGTAAGCCGCAATGCAAGCAAACATCTTTTTGTAGGAATTCTCTAGCAAAACTCGGACAGTGAAACAATTTATAACTTTGGCAACTACTTCATACTTATATATTATATACGTATTGATCTGTAAAAAGTTTAAGAACTGTTTTTTTTTTATTAAAAGAAGAGACAATAATGTCAGGATGGTATACACAGCACAAGTATTCCTTGAGGCATAAGGTATCTTATGCCTTATGCCTCATATTCATTATTATTGGTGTAATGAAACTTATTTCATTACACCAATAATTTCACTAGTTACAACGCCTACCAATAAGAACATATCTATATTTGCATAGTATTGTTTTGCGGCAGAAAAAGGAGCGGCGATGGTACCTACCTAAACAGTTAGGCAACAGAGACTTACCATCCGTAAAAAGGTTTAAAGTGGTGTATGTATAGCTTGGTTTTTTGATTATCACTAGGTTAACAATATAAATTTAGTGTCAATGGATAAAAACTCTCTCATTTTAGTAAAATCTACTGAGTCCTACCAGTGAGAACATCAAGAGGTTTAGAACTATGTATTACATCATTAATCAGTTCTAGTATAACCGTCTAAGAGTAAGATTATTGCTTCAAAAGTAATATTAATAATTAAGTATATTACTTACTATTTATATTACTTTATATTTCTTGAAAGTGTTTTTAACAAAGATACGAATAGTTTCTGAGTTGAATTTACGAGTAAGGAGTATTTAAAACAATACGAATCTTTTCTAAGTCTTCACTAAGATACACCTCAAGGTTGTTGAGATGTTTGATTATTTTTTAACTTTTTTCTTAGGATAGTATTTTCCATATCAGCATATTCTGTTATAAAGGAAATATATCGTTGCGATATACGTTCAGAAATATATATACACAAAGATAACCATCATTAATAAAGTTACAGAAGTTTCACAAAGAAAAATATTTCTTAGAAATAGATACTTGTAGTACAATGTCTATCTCATGAAATTTACTATAAAATGCAGTAGACATTTAGTCGAAATTTAAATGGCGCTGTACAAACACATATATACTTTATGTAACACAGGAAACCACGTCTACGTTTTAACGTTGAATTCGTGAGGTTATTTGGCTTTGTATATGACCGTAAGTTGTTCACGTTTGCTGCATCACGTCATATTACTGTGCAAAGTAAAATATCGCAGTGCGGTACAGTTTTAACCTCAAATGAAAGAAGGAAATTAGGATCGAATGGAAATTGATATTAATACTATCTTATAAAGTCTAAGACTACAAATTTCTATACAGATTCATATATTTGTATAATAAAATCTCCAACTCGTATGTTCTGTTCTGGTGGATCTTGACTAGAGAGTCAACGGAATAGTTCAGAGAATTAGGCTCTTGAGTTAGTATTAGATGTGATACGTTATATTAAACGATAGCAATACTTAAAATCTATCCTGGGTCGAATTCGAGTGGTGTGTAATAAAATGGGGTCAAATGTTGTCCATCAGTCGTTAACATGGCTACAGTCTAGTTTCCACGGACGTTGCCAATTTGTAGAAATCACTCGCAGACGACAATATAGCCTGGATAACTACAAGCGCTTGGGCGGAATATAAAAAAGCGGTCTAAACGAATAGGAGACAAGGAAAATAGCACAAACTATTCAACATTGGAATAATGGAAACTGTGTTACTTCTATTTTTAGAGAAAACGAGATAAGAGACGTTCTACACTGTGTGGCATTGGTTGAAACGATATAATGGTGTTAGTTTTTGCTTTGAGATACTAGATGATATCTCTATTCAAATAATTTTCTTACTTAAACCTATCAAACTGGAATAGAGTAATATTAGTACTGTTTTTCGGTAATAATAGGTCACTGGTAACAGCGACTTAATACCAAAGAAAATAACTTCAACGCTTTCATTTTACTACACTTAAAAGACCTGACTAGTGAATTTAAGAGAGCCCTAAGTTCGCCAAGAGAGGTTAGGTCTAGTTTCTATAAAAGTTTGCAGTTAATGAGAGTTTCAGTGGTACCCACCCTAGTTTGGAAACGGAGACCTACCATCATTAAATTACTAGGTAATTCTCATTGTATTTAATGGATGGAAAAGGTCAGACAAAAGAATTTGAAAGCAATTCAGCGCAGGGTAACATTTTACGTTTCCAAATTTACGATGATATTTTAAGAGTCGGACCCTTGTAGTGACGGAATGAAATTTGAAGGACCGGTCGGGGATCCTATTAATTATTTAACTAGAATATCTATTAAAAATTTGTAAATGAACCTAAAAATAACCTTATTAACCTACTTTTTAAACTATACTGCATCATTTGCTACGAGTGATATCTAGTTGAGTTTTATTATGGACTCTATTTTTAGCGGCAAGTTATCGACATGAATTACTAGGATATTTAGGAATGAATATATAATAGTTACTCATAATTTTAAGGTTAAAATTTTTCTTGTCAGATAATAAATAATTACGTAATATTAAGTAATTTCGATTCATCAAAATTCTTATACTAATAATAGAAGAAAATAGATTCATTAGTCATCCAAAAAGTAGAAAACGTACAAGCCGCAGCTTAAACCGTGGGTATAACTCAATTTGAATATTGGCTCTAAAGTTTTAACTCGGAACAAGTTAGCAAGTTATGGTGTTTGCGCCCCTGGAGAATAAGCTCTTTACGTATGTAGGTAACATATGGAAAACTTAATGTTTTACTGCGAAACTTTGCCGAAGCATTAAGTCACGGAGTAATCCTTAGACGGAAATTCTTAAAATTATTTCTTTGTACAGTATACGTACATTTTACGATTTTTTTTATTTCTTCTTTAATATCTGACAAATACAGGTCAATAAAATTATCACGATGTATATGAAATGTGAAGACTAAACGTATTAATTATACAAATTTGAGACACTAATAAGTGTTCCAAACTTTCTTAGTATAAATGACGTAAGTTTGGATGATGTTATGATATCATCGAACCAACCTTATAGTTACCATTTTAACATTGATAATGTCTATCATCATTTGAATGTGTTGGCTGATAGACAAGAGACATAGTATTTTAAGTAACTATAGTTTACTAACTTTGATATCTTTGTTACCGAAACTTACATAGAATTAAGATCTTATTGTAGGTAAAACGTAAGGTGTATAACGAAATTCTCTCATATTAGAAAGAAGCATTTTCTTTTATTTTCAAAATGCATTTTGAAAATAAAAGAAAATGCTTCTTTCTAATATG
>DWGN01000340.1:0-10166 GCA_018247655.1 Euryades corethrus
CTAGCGCCACATTGTTATGGGTGAGCGTATCACTTACCATCGGGTGAACGTCTCGCTCGTCTCGTTGCTTAATTTCATATAAAAAAAAAACTTCTAAGTATTTCACTAATCATCCAATCGAAAGCATTAGCCTGACTTAATATCAAAATTTGTATATAATTAGCGATACAAATTTCGACGTCAAATAAACCCGATCGCATGGCATTTTCACTTCGGTGATATATCATTAGATGATTAATATTCAACGACTTTAATAATGTTCACGATCCTTAATAGATGGCTGTCAATTCATTTTTAATGAGTATTGATTCTGTTTTAACTAGACCTATAATGTATTCACAATTACTCAGAAGAAGGCTATATTTAGCCTTCAACTTTCCATAGAGGAGTTAATTAACAACCACTATCAGTCACAGCTTGGTTGGTATTCCTCTACATACTTGACGAATTGGCGGTTAATCATGGTCTCAATGATTTTATAGAATAAGGTGATTTCTATACGTTTATATTTAACGGATGTAAGATGTATGATTTTTAGGGAATTGAGTAGACTCTTACTATTTTACAAGAGCATACCACGCTTAACTAACGAAAAATTACACTTTGAATTCGTACAGATCTCTGTCGAGACTGAATGTTATCCGGAGCGTAGGTCAATGAATCGTCTTCTTTGTATAATGATGGCAGTGATGGTTTACAGTTATTTTCTTAGACAGCACCGAAAAGTGAACAGAATGTGTGAATTCTCTAATTTTGTCAATTTGATTTAATTTTGTAAAGGTGAAAATACTATTGAAGGCATAATTATTTTCAGAAGTGTTGTTGCATACGTCCCGAAACCCTGATGGCTTAATCCAGGCTCTATTCCGTCAATTAGGGCGCTATTCCGCAAATTACGAACCACCTAATTATATGGGCATAGCTCTTCTACCGATTTACACTTCAGAATATAGTATTTATAGTTATATTCATGCTTTCATAGATATCATAGATTTTATCTGTAGCGTTAAACACAACAGTTGCCGATGTATCAAAATGGCACAAGCACGTTTAGGCACTGTGCTTTTATTAAGAATTGGTTCCACGATCAGCATCGAATGGAACTGAACGGAAACTCAATATATAATCAGATGAGTGATTACCAATAGATTTTGCACACAGTGAGTAAAGTGACAAATTGTGTCAGATCTTCCGCAACAGCAAAATCATAGATTGGTACGTGAAGTAAGTTTTACAGCGTAGAGTCTCCAATTACCTCGATTTCTGTAAAAGAATACGGTACCTGCAGTAATTTGGACTTGGTCCGTAGGTTTTCAGATATCCAAACACTTGAAAAACTCGTTAAACTAAATTGAATTTTATAATTTTATTAGGTTTTTACTTAAAAGCGTAAAACGTTTGATAGTGAGAAACCTTTTTGTCTGCCTCACTATCTTTAGTTACCTGTCAGCGAAATTAACCAAGCTATTTCAATGATTACCTGTAACAGACAGATAAGAATTGTAAAGCCGTGTTTTTAGTATAGTCACTTTAAACTTATATTTTTATACTACAAAATGTAGCATTACTTTTTTATTAGCTTTCTTATAGCTACAGCTAGGAGGCAGATCGTAATTTTTTTTATGAAATTAAGCGACGAGACAATCGACACGTTCACCTGATGTTAATTAGGATGGTATATACAGCACCACATTGGATTCATCACCACGACACATAAGATGTTGAGTGTCGTTACTCCAGTAATTTCACTAGCTACAACGCTCTTCAAACCGGAACACAGTAATGTTTGCACACTACTATTTGGCGGCAGAAATAGGCGCTGCGATGGTACTTACCTGGACGGTTTCCGGCAACGACATTTAAAATATTCAGCTCAATAATATGTATTATTAATGGCGTGTTTCAAAAATAAAATGGCGACTATATCCTCTCGCACCTTTTTAGAGAATCTTTGAGGAGAAATACACAACGCGACATGTTATAATCTTAACTAATTCAGCCAACGTAACGTCGCATTGAGCGGCGTCTGTCTGTCTGTGCCATCACACTCCCCAGAGGTCGACCCTACTTTATGTTTGACGGTACTTTGATCCAAAATGTTCTTAGCTATAATTTACAGAAATGGCCTCGTTATTTTTAATGAAAATACGTAAACTCTACGAATTCCAACTCGCACCGTTTCATATACTCCGCCTGTCTGTTACTTGAAAAGTATTCACATGCATCAAAGACATAACTTATAATTTAGATACTTTTGCGCTATCTTAGATAAATTTAAATGCTTCAGGTAGGAAGAAAGGTACGTAGAAATATTTCCATTTATAATACCGATACAGACTGTAGGAAAGATCAATGGATCTCCAATCAAACATAATTGTAGCCTCTCTAATAGCCTGACAAGAGAACTACGATAAATAATCTATCTCACTCTCGTTTATACGGTGACTGCAAACAAATTGGTGGTAGATCCTTGTTGCCTGAGACTGTTTAAATAGGTACCGATGTAGCTTCTATTTCTGCCGCCAAACATGCTGTATACTTATTACTATAATTATTTAATAAAGAAATTACTGGGTTAACGAGACTTATTATCTTATGTGTATAGCATCCTAACTAGTGCCATATTTTTATGGACGAGCGTATCATTTACCATCAGGTAAACGTCTCGCTTATTTAATCGCTTATTTTAATAAAAATAACATTCAACTACCGATATTCATAGACACACAAGAAACTCTGTTTAAAGGCGTCATCACCATTGAAGATGGAGATGGCCGACAAAATTTGGATTAAGCCGTTAGTCGCCTAAGGGAATAGTGTACAGCATCAACGACTTGGAATATCTAGAAATAGTCTTCGTAATTTTAAGATTATAATAAGGAAAGAAAGCATTACTGCTTTTAAAGAAATGTTTTCAAAAAGATTCTTACTTTTGGCGTCAACCGGCATTAGTCGCAGATATGTCCCGATCATATATTAGTGCCTGTGGATGTGCTGAGAAAAACTTTGTGCAGTTTGTAGATCGCGATATCTAAGCATAACGTAAATTCAAATAAGCACTAACTTTTGCAGAAACTAGCACTGGACCATTTCGCTTATGTTATATTAAAATTGACAAGTTCCCTTTTCCGATTATAAAAGGAAACGAAGAAAAAAGTATGAAAACAAGATTGAGCAGTAACTCCAGCGGAACCAATTTTATTCTTCGCCGGTCGAGCGGACTGTAAAATGTATAAATTAAGAAGTTTAAAGTGAAAGAGAAAATCGCGGGAAGTGGTTATATTAAATGCCCTTTTAGTAAAGGTGCCGGTAACAACTTTTATAACGGTCAAACGCGCCGCTACTATAAACTTTTATAGACGGTAATAAAACTTTTATTACATACATCTTATAGTTCATAAGATACATCAGTGAAGAGCAGTCTGGTCTCCTCATTAAACACCGGTCTTCATACGATATCTACTTCTTCCAACTTTAATACCTGTACCTTTTTTCACTACTTCACACTTTAAGAATTCATAACTAAAAAGCTTAAATACACAAGTAACTTACTAAATATACTGTAGGAAGACAAGATTATATGGGATTTGTGCCGTCTAAAAACCCTTTGAATGGTCATCCTTCCATTGTGTGAAGCCATGGGACCGGTCTCTTCGTGCATTAGGGGATAGTTTTCTGGAGAGCAGTATCCATCCTCGGAACCCCGTCTTGCTACGACAAATACGTCAACCCCTCGTCGTTATCTTCCATCTCAAGGTCGTTAAGGTGCTTATGAAGATACCCACTCTCAAAACCGTACACTCTTTTAGTCACGATAGGGCTTATCTTTATCTAATTCTTACCACTATTCTATTCGTCAGCGGTATTTCCGAACCAATACGATATGGGAAATTTCAAGAGAAGAGCATACCAGTTCCTTATGTGTCATACCAGTGTTTATGGGTGACATTGATCACTTTCCATCAGAACTGTCTGCTTGTTTGCCTACTGAATGCCATAAAAGAAAAACTACGGGAATTTTATATCCCACCTACATTATAAGTCTATTCTACAGATAAGGAATCGGTAAAAGGAAATAGATAACACATATAGTATGTATGTATTATGTACGTATACAAAATAGTATGTATGTATGCAATACATATAGTATGTGTTGATTATTGTAGATTGTGTAACAGTCGCATGATACAGAATCAAATGCGATATAATCTCTGTTAGGCACAATGAATGTCAGTAAGGGACTACTCCGCATAGGACCTGTAGCGATGGCCGCCTCGTCCTCGTTGGCCGTACTCCGGCTAATTGAAACACCCAACCGGAATTATTGGGCTTTCATACGTCATTCATCAGAATGCGAATTAATAATCGCGCCGGAGAATTATGCGAGTGGTAAATAGGAAACGACGCCGGGCATGTTTTGATTGGAGGCCGCGCCGCCGTACCGGGGCATTTCCGATTAACGATCAAATGCAATTGGAACATTCCAACTGAACGGTGATTAGTCAAACATCATCCCGTCGTGCACCAACAAATGTTTGCACGTATGCCATTAATAACCGAATATATGTCGAAAATTTCACATAACCAGCCGACCGCTCGCCTACGCCCTTTGAACATTCTAAATATACTAATTTCAACTAAATAATATACAGTTTGTATTTAATATAATGAATGTTCAAAACTACGGTTCACCAGAAAATTATGTACATTGTTTGAATGAAATGAATGGAAATAATATCAATAATAGTGGTAGTCTCTGTTGCCGGAGACTGTCTAGGTACTACCGCAACTCCTATTGTACCCAAACAGTACAGTGCGGACGATACTGATATCTGGTTTAGAGGAGAATTGTATGGTAGTAGTGTCTCTGTAGCCGGAGACCATTTAGGTACCACCGCAGCTCCCATTGCACATAAACATTACGGTGTAGACATTACTGGTATCCGTCTCGAAGGAGCATTTTATGGTGGTAGGTTCTCTGTTACCTGGGACCTTCTAGGTAGGTAACAAAAAGATATCCGGGTTAACGAGACCTAACATTTTATGTTTTAAAGCCACATTGTGGCAGGCGTATCATTTACCATCTCTCGCTCGTCAAAAAGCTTCATTTTATAAAAAACTTAAATAATATAACTTTTATCCTAAATAACTTCTTGCTTGAGCGATAGTAATTCATTTATCCCTAATTAAACTGTCTCTAGACACCAAAAGTTAACTATTGCTTGTCTGATATCTACTTCGTTCTTGAATTGTTTGTTCTGCATGGAATTTTGTGAGGAGGAAAACAAGTAATTAGAAGGTACTAAGTCCGAAGAGTATGGTGAATACGACAAGCTAGCTTTGCGCCTTTCTGACTAGCCCCAAAGCAACATATTTTCTGGCATTGTCATAAGACAATATGATATTCTTCCTGTTAACCATTGCCAGCCTCCTTTTTTGGAATTATTAATTTGTTTATTGTTTCCATACAAACCGTTGTTTTAGAATATAGTCCGAAATGTGGAGTAAAATCAGGCTTCTCTAAAGCCTTCAAAACCTAAATATGAGCCGCGCGAATATGAAACTGATTGTAACCGGAATGGATATAGCTTTCCGGTAAACCTATTATATTTATGAACACCTTCTATTTTCGGAAAAAATAGATCCGTGGAAACGGCTGTAAATGTTGCCAGTTACCATCGTATCCGCTTCTAGTAAAAATCAACAGTCGCTTTGTTTAGAAACACTTTACAATACAAACATTCGCGTAACGTATTTGGTTATTTTGAAGAGCGTTTTGACGTATTTTTTTATTTACTCCCATATTGTGCATTTGCCGGACACAAATGTACCGCAACTGATGTTACGAGTATATCAATATGCGGCTATAAAAGTGTCAACTTTTCACTTTTGCTAAAAGGAGCGAAGGAATTGCACCGTAGCCGGACGCGACTCGCATCGCATTTCAACTCTGAATAATTTACTTGAATTTTATGAAAGATGTACGTGTAATGAGATATTTCCTTCGCATGTTTCGCTTTGATGTAGGACTCATATCGCAACTTTAACAATATCTCGCGCGAACAACCCCTGCAGCTAGCTAGATATATAATTCCATTTCACCCTCGATTGCGCCACACTATGAGTACATATCGTGTTCATAACTTTGACTTTTCTTATTAAAGTTATCATATAAAACGTTATAATATCACAACTCAAATATTTCCACTGCCACTGCTAATAAAGTACCAATGGAAAAAAAATGTTGAACGCCGCCATTCGGCAGCCTATAGATATATTATGTAAAAATAACACTCTGTTAGAGCTTAAATAGCGCCGTTACCAGTAAAATTATTGCAGTAACAATCCGTAAAGTTCATCACTAAGTGAATAACCGTAATAAGCAGTAAATTATTACTTATAACATCATTAGTATTTTACCGCGCGATTGCGGCTCGACTATTATATCAGAAGCGAGACCCCACAAAGCGCAGCGTGCTATCATTATACAATCTAACATAACTATTATTAAATTTAAGTCCGACAATTGTGCGTTTTGCATACGTTTAATGTTGGAGAGGATTTAATATGCGTATTGTATAATAAAGGTTGCTGTTTGAAAAATTAAGCTTTACAACGAAAATCTTAAATCTCTTTTAAATATCAATACTAGATGAAGAGTCAGAGGTGATGCCATTTTTTGTTAGTCATGGAGAAATCCTGCAATGGACACTTTTTTAACGAGACAACGAGAAAGTTAGCCCAGACTCTATCTGGCTAAAATCCCACGGTTTCCATGTTGCTACTTTCACTGAAAATGCGGGAAAGATTTCCTCGTCTCCACCTTTACATTTGTTTTATTGATCTGTTCTACTTCGACGCCGGGCATCTTCTCTAACTCTTACTGCTGCCCTCTTCTGCGCCATCACCTTTCGCTTTCCACCATTGCCTTTACAAAGACGGGAAGAGAGAAACCAACAACAATCTAGGCACAACAATATCCATGGCATACTTCTAATACATGTTGCGCCGAGTCTTCATTTTCACTTCGATGATGGCTTAAGACTCTCTTTTTATAAGATGTTCCAAAGCATACATGTCTAGACATTATCTGCACCAGACGGCATGTCAGTATGCCATGCCGTCTGTTTACCCAGTCGATTAAAATTGGACGCACAGCATCGACAGTTCTGCTCCCTGCCCTAGGATGGACTAATATTTTATTCCATTGCTAAAGCAGCAACTATCGAGCGTGGCTCAGTTATGCACTGAACATAGTCTCACCGGTACTTAACTCCTAAAAACCTATAAAAGTATAGGTCATTTAGACAATTTAACCACAATTTTAAACAAATACCCATCACACCCTTTACGTTTCGCTTTTAATTTCTCTACTACTGGTGCCACTTTCAAACTTCCTCTTATGTACTCGTTCCTGATCTTATCCGTTCTTGTGACTCCACTCATCTACCTCAACATTCTCATGTCGTAGCTGTTTAAAAACAAATAAATAATAAATTCGTGTTGAATTACTATTTGAGCTGTTGTTAATGCGGTTGGAAAACCGATAGGCGATATGAAGCGATACTTCAGCGGTAGTTCTATTCGAACTGATCACAACTATCGGCCGCGGGCCTAACCCGGTTATTACACAAAGTTATCCAGTTGATGTAAAACAATAAATTACACAGACTATTATGTTCTAAGCGTCGAAACTTCAACGCCGTACGTCGGTTAATAGTTATAAAGTTAAACGAAGCTGCAAAGTTATTTTGCATCGAATTTTATCCTATACAGGTACGGTGCAGTGTGGCCGGTTTGATGAGGTTATTTTGTTTACGTTGTTGTTGCGTCCACGTGAACAATATAGAATATTCGGTAAATGAAATTTCATTAAGAGCTCTCTGAAGACGGAGACTACAAGATAGTCAAAATTACTACCGTTCGAAGTACACTTTACTAAACATCTTAACTAGCGTCGTATAACGTCGCTTTTGCCTTTTGAAATGTGATAATTAGCAGCAATTACAAAACTATTTACAACTTGTTACCTGCTATTTCACTCACAAATAAGATGTACGAGCACAATACACATTTATACGTATTAGAAACAGTTTTAAGATTACTTTTATTACGATATAAGAAACACTGGTGGTGTATCTGTTGCTAGATACCGTCTAGGTAGGTACCACCGCAGTTACTAATTCTGCTGCGAAATAGTAGTGTAAAAACATTATTGTTTTCCTATTTAAAAGGTGTTGTAGCTAGTGAAATTACTGAAGCAACGAAGCTTAACATCTTATGTATCTAGGCGATGAGCGCAATTTGGTACTGTGTATACCATTCTAAATAGCGCCATATTGTTATTGGTGAGCATATCATTTACCATAAGATAAACGTCCTGCTCGTCTCATCTCTTAGTTGAATAAAAAAAATTTCATAAATAATTAAAAATACATACAAAATGATCGCATATACAGCATATATCGCAGTATACAGTACCAGATTGTGCTCGTCGTCTTGAAACATTAGTCGCGTAACCTAAACAATTTTTATAGTTACAATGCCCTTCAAACCGTAACATAGGCTTACACCAAATAGGAAATATTGGTTGTATTTACCACCAAAACAGTATACTGATATAAGAGCTCCAAAAAAAAAATTTCGAGTCTATGTATTTTTAATATCGATCCTATCAGTGAACAAAGTTAGACTTCATGTGATGGATAGTTGAAAGCACAGAGCTGATGGAAGAGAGAGATTTGTTTCAATTCCTGCTAACTTACAGCTTTATAAACACAAATGTATTCTCTTTCAATTCCTCCACTCAGTTTTCATGTATGCGTTTGTGTATTGGTAAATAATTAACTCCGTTCTCTAAAGAGCTGAAGCGGCTCGCTTTGAAACTCTCGCATTCTGACCACTCAGCTTTAATCTACTTACGTTACAGCTAATGTGCCTTTGTTAATGACATTTTAAGCCATTATAATACCGACTTAATGCAGGAAGCAAAGGATTTGCATTGAGATTAAATTAATTATAGCGAATTCAATTCTACGTTATTATAAATTGATTAAGCGTTAGACGCCTGCAACCCCCACCGTATAGATAGAGCCGCTTTAAGTCTCAAACGGATATAGTAACAGTTATGTACTTGATAAACGTTTTAACTGTTTGTTTTAGCGAGAAAAAAGTTTTAGACCCTCTTTAAGTGACCAAACAAAGATAATAGGTAATATTGCTGATAACTTCAACGATTCAGATACAGACAGGTGTATATAGTTACTCTATTGGTAGTGTCTCTGTGGTCGAAGACGGTCTAGGTAGGTACCACCGCAGTGTTTATTGCAGCTGAAAAACAGTAGTGTCCAAACATTGACGTTTATCCGGTTTGAAGGGCGTTGTATGAGTACTAACATATAATGTAAAGGCGACGAGCGCAATACGGTGTGGTATACGAGTACCATCCTAAATAGTTCCACATATTTATAGTCAGGCGTATTACCATCAGATGACCAGTAAGACACTGTTCTCGTCGCTTAGTTGAATAAAAAAATGTTAATGGTGACATAAGCAAAGATCCTTAAAGACAATACCGTGTATATACCATTCGCAAAAAAGAGAGAAGAGTTTGATTTGCTTTATTTGCCAGTTTCCAGTATCACGTTGAAATAATATTAATAATATTGCTAGTAAATAGTTAAAACAAACAACTACATAAAATTATCTATGTATAGACTAGATATTACACGCGCAAATTAATCAGAATTTTGCTCGCTATATACAGTATGATTTGTAATAGGTGCAGATATATAGCTCATTAGTTGTCAATTAATATATGATACAGCCCATACTGCTTTTAGAGATGTAACTAGAAAATTGTTTTGCCATTGCTTAAATGTTTAATCATTTCAGTATTGTTACATAACTATTAATTTTTTAATTAAGTATTAAAAGTATTAAAAATGTATACAAATAGGTATTACGTTGTTTAAAGATAAAAAGTCAAGAAATATAAAGAAGAAAAGTATGTACATCATCATCCCTTTAAAACGTTTACATTTACACAATACAATTCCCAACATAAGCGCACATGTAATAAAATAATAAACAGTCCACTAAATGTTCCCACTGCTGGGACTCGGGACTTCAATCACAATGTATGAGTTGTTACCTATCTCCCACGC
>DWGN01000341.1:0-10163 GCA_018247655.1 Euryades corethrus
ACTCTTTTCTTAAAGACACCCACATCGTATTTGAACGGGAACACTGAAGCCGGCAAACTATTCCACTCCTTTGCTGTATGAGGAACGAGGAGCATTATTATTTTATATTTTTACATAAAAAATGTATTTGCTTAATTTGTGCCAAACACACCGTTGCTAGGTCTTTGATACTGCTGACCGTCTAAGTAGGTACCAGCACAATAACTGTTTGTTTTGTGTAAATATTAGGTTGTTCCGGCTTAAAGGATGTTTTACCTAATTAAATTACAGAAGTAACGTGACTTAATATCTTGTGTTTCAAGGTAAAGAGAACAGTGTGATACTGTGTATATAATCTTTGTATAAACCGCCACATAGCGAGTAATATTTCGAATCAGGTGAAAAACGTTAAGTTGACGTGTATACACGCCAATCATACTATAACAGTTTTATAAAAATCGTTGATATAATATTTAGGATTAAAAATAATAAATTGTTTTTTACCAACTCTGTGAAATTTACGTACAAACATTTTGAGTCTGGCAATTTTGATAATATTTGTCATGATTAACTTACCACCGATTTCGGTTTTTATTTTTTGAAGCATTGTGTTTTTAAGTTTAAAATAAAGTTACGTATTTTATTTTAATATAACTTTATTCCGTAGGTACAACTTTTACTACAAATTTTCAAAAATCCATACGAGGTGAACGAGGAAGCTGAGAAATTGGGTTACTCTTCACAACCACCAAGCTTTTCATATGGAATTAAATTGAGTTGTTCTAGTTAGTACAATATCACAAACATTCTGGTCTATTCACTTTATTGGAAATATAAAGAAAGATATTATTATATAGAAGAAAATACTATGTATTTATAAGAAAATCGTTAAGATATATAAGATTTTTAAATTCTATATACCATTTTGTACTTTGTTCAAATTATTTTATTTTGGTTTTACACAATATTGTTTTTTTGTTATTTTTCAAGTGGTCATAAATCGTATAGTAGGGTTGAGGGTTAATTTTGTGTGATATTTATGTAATATTTTGTACAGAAAATAATAATCGTAAATAAGTTTTGATTTACATATTATTTATTTTGTGTAAGAAATATATTTTATGTTGTATAATGTGTTCTTCTTTATTCACAATTTATGATCTACACTAAATTGCTTTTATTTATAGAAAAAAATAACCTAATTTCTTCTTAAATATACTTATTTATAATCTTCGTCGCCACTGTCATCTGGTTCGGAATACTCCTCATCAATCTCTATTTTTCTTCTTTTTCTCTCCTGCACATTTTCCTTGTTTTCTTCCCCATCTAATTTAGCTTCAGTTATTGCAGAGCGATGATGGAACACAAATGAGATTGTCTTGGCAAGATCCCAGCATTGTTTCAGCACCAAATCAGCCAGGTTCTTTTTATCAGCACAATGGTACCAGTTGGACAAGTCAGATGTACAATCGGAATTCTCTGGTGGAAGAGTTACTTGGATGTTATTAACACACCTTCTACATTTAAATTTGCTATGTGTGTCTGATAATGTGTTTTCCTCTAAACGGAAAAGGTCTTTCAAGTCTTCTGAAGTAAAATGCCTCAATGACTCTTCATTCTGATCTACTACAGTATCACTGAGTGCTTTCTTGTGAGCTTGACGTTGGAATATCTTCTCTTCTATAGTACCAGTGGCTAATAATCTATAAATATAACAAGGTTTTTTCTGTCCATCTCTCCATACTCTGGCCATTGCCTGGTCATCATTAGCTGGATTCCAATCAGGATCAAACATGATTAAACGGTTTGCTCCAATAAGATTTAAACCACACCCACCAGCTTTTGAGCTGAGCATAAATATCCACTCCTTTGAATCTTTGTCATTAAAACTCTCAACAACTTTGGCTCTTTTCTTTATAGTCATGGAACCATCAAGCCTTACATATTGGTAGCACCTTTTCCGACAGAGCTTTTCAAACAGATCAAGTGTTTGTGTGTAGTTGGATACTAGGACAATTTTATCATCAGTATTTGTTTTTAGGTTTGCTAAAATGCAATCCAAAATCATTAGTTTACCAGAAAACTCAGGTTTGACATCTTTAATATCATAATTGTTTGGCAATAAGTCTTTTGCTTTCTCAAAGCCTTCAGACCTCTCCATTATTTTTTCATACACTAAATCTGGATGGTTACACAGTTTCTTTAATGTTGTTATGCTAGATAAAGCACTTAGTGTATTCTTCTCACCATTACCAGAAAATTTGTTGCGAATAGCATCAGAATTAATAAAGTTCTTATATATTTGTGTTTGGAGTGGAGTCATTTTGACACAAATGACTTGTTCAAACTTGACAGGTAAGTATTTTGTAAGCAAACTACTTGTTCTGCGGATCATGCACTTATTGACAATTGAGGTCAGAGTCTGAAGACATTCTTGAGCTCTTTCTCTCTCTTGTGTAGAGGCCAGTGCATCCTGACCTTTAAGAATAGGATTTTCATATCTTTTCTTAAATTCTTGTGCTGTTCCTAAAATACCTTCATTGACAAAATGTACTAAACTAAAGTATTCGGTAAGATCATTTTGTATTGGAGTACCAGAGATCAGAATTCTTCTCTTAGCTTTTAAACCCATTAAAGCTTGATATGTTTGGTTTTCACTATTCTTAAGTCTATGACCTTCATCACAAAGCACCAATCCAACTTCTGATGAGTGCAAAATATTTGAATAAATTCTAAAAGTTTCATATGAAATTATTAACACAGGTGTGGCAACTCTGGTAGATGTGAATGTGTTCATAAATTGTTGAAGTTTTAATGTTATATCTGCTTTACTTCCACCATCCATTGGTAAAGCATTTATTCTCTGCCCAAGCCATTTTCCAATTTCATTGAACCAATTTTTTACTAAACTACTCGGACAGACTATGATAGCTTTAGTTATGGTTTGTTTACACTCTGGACCTTGCCTAAGTAAAGTCCATAACAAAGTTATACATTGAAGTGTTTTCCCTAAACCCATTTCATCAGCCATAATGCACCCATAAGCGTTTTCAATCTGAACGCCAGTTACACAGTCGTACATAAACTTAACTCCTTCCCTCTGATGGGGTCTCAGTATATTACCGAGCACAGGGTCGACCACAACTGCAACTCTAATATCATTCGGGTTCATTTTCATCTTCTCATGTTCAGGAATGTAAGGCGGTCGGTACAATACAAGAGCGTTGGGTTCGTCGGGGTCATGGAGAGCGCGCCTCACTTGAGTTCTTTTCAATCCTAAACTTTTACTGCAATATGATGACACATAATTTGGAATTGGCACTTTAAAAGGCTTATTTAATATTTGCTTTATTAGGTTTTCATGCTCCGACGTAGATAAAGTTTGCGAGGGTGATTTTTGTGCGAGCGGTATCTTTGTACATTCCCGCTTCTTGCGTTTTACGGAATTAAGAAGTGGACTTTTGAAAACGCTATCGCTCGAGCCGATCTGGCTCGGTGCTAGGCTACGCCGCATTCTATCGCTATAAATATAATATTAATTGTTCACATAATTTAGGTATCTTTACTCTTTATTTATAAGTTTCTTAAATATATTTATTTAAATTGACTTTTGACAAGTTTACATGCTAAAGTGACGTTCGTTTTTTTTTTGTTTTGACGGTACTCCATACATGTCTTTTAAGCCCATCTTACTTAAAAATGACATTGAACAAATAGGTGTTACTATTTGCTTGTACTAAATATTTTGATAACAAAAATATGTTCTACAATAAACATTTTAATTTTTTAAAGTAAAATATCAAGCAAAACTTTGTGACGAGACATTAATCTTTGAAAAGTTATAAATGAGTTTATACAATTGGTAAATGTAGCTTTTAAGACAGAGGCTCACATACATGATTGATCCGGCAACCTCTCACAAGAAAATCTCAGGTTTCGTTTTAAAAGATTTTGCTCTGATACCAAACAAAAGGAACGCACGTATTTACGCAACCAGTTTCTACAAATAAATATTCCTTGCAAGTAGGCTCCAGGTATTTGTTTCCAAATATGTGCATCAGGCGCTTAAGCATAAAATTATCAGTAGTACTTTAAAGTTGCATAACTATCAATATACTTATCATCGTAATTTTTACCTTTTTGTTAACGTAGCGTGATAATGTGGAAATTATTTACTGTTGGTAGGTCTCCGTTTTTGGAGACGGCCTAGATATCACCGCAGCTTATATTTCTGATAGCAAACAATATTATGTATATTACTAAGTTTCAGACGGAAGCGGGTTGTAGCACGAGGTCCTAGAGTAACGAGACTTTACATCTTGTCTCAAGTCGATGAGCAAAATGCTGTGCTGTGTATCTTGCCACATTGCTAACTAGTGCACACTGTTATGGGTAGACGTATCATTTAACATCAAGTAGGTTCTTTCGACGCTTTATAAAACAACAAGAACACTTTAAGGTAGACTAACAGTAAAATTTCTCAAAAAAAAAATCAGCTTTTACAAGATTTTATTAAGAAAACTTAAAACAACATTAGGTTAAATAAGATGAAATTTACATAATCTGTAATTCATCCGTCTTTGTATTGAAAATCATAGAACTCCATCTCCAGAGGATCCACAGAATAAAACCGAAGAAAAGATAACGAACTACTACATCCACAGTCCACATTCTGAAAACAAAGAAATTAATATTTTAAGATAATTATTAGATATAAACAATACATGAAACGCTTTTAATTACAATATAGAAAAGTGCGTCGTATAAAAGAAATATATATCAGATAAAAGCGTAATGAATAACCATCATCTTGATATTCATTGTCTTTCCACAGCCTATATTGTATATCTAAAATTATATATTATAAATATTTGTAATAATCACATTTTCATATGACGCTTTGCCGCTGGTATGGTGTCGTCCGTCTCTTTCAGCATATAGACCCGTGCGGCTCGCACACAATCTTCAAAATAGTTCGGAATATTGACACCTAAAGAAAAATAAGAAAAGTGAACATTGGTAAAATACGAATCGAATGAAGTAGACCGAAGTTTTTATAGTCATTTTTGTATACATTTATTAACATAATAATAAAAACAAAATTTATTTGCGATATCATAGTTTATAATGTGTTTATTTGTGCAATACGGTTTAAAGAGACGCAGGCGGTTGGAGCGCATTCGACGAATACGACTTCCAGTTAAAAAAAACACCATACACTTATTAAGATCATGATGGAGTGGTCTCTTAATATAGCATTAGTAGAAGTTTAAATAGAAATAGCGCGTACCGATAGAATCAAATTTGTAATCCTCCTTTTCTCTGGCGTTAAGGCTTTTACGCACACGTTGAGCGGCGTCCGACTTGAAGTCCCACTGGTTGGTCGTATAGTACTCAAAAACATCGAAGCCTTTGCTGATTCGGCGGTGAACACGCATTAGACTACGCATATTAAAAAAAATAGTTAAACTTGTATACCATTTCATCTTTTTCTTTCCATAGTAAAGCAGGTGTTTTTAACAATAATGTTGCCACAACAAAACGCACTGGCAATGAAAGTCTGGAGAAACTGAATGTGCTTGGGACCGCTTCACGCGAAAGACCACAAAAGCATTTTACAAAATGGATCGATCAGATGAAAAACTCATTTTCAGCAGAAACCGTTGAAGGCATGGTGTCCAAACATAACCATGGTCCTGACCACGATAGAATTGAGACTGAAGGTCAATTATATATACAGGAAATTATAAGATTAATGTGATAAGTTTAGGAACTAATAAAACTTTGCAATAGCAGAATTATTAAAAATATATACTTACACTGGATCATATCGTAATATAAATAACAAAGTGTCGACTAAAATGGCTGGTATCCAATGAAATAAGATGGCACATATATTGTGAGATAGGCGGAAATGTTTCATCGAGCCTCCAGGATACCTGCAGAGTAAATTATTTAAATAGTTAATTATTTAAATGGTAACTTTTTACTAGTGGCAGGTACCTCTTATCGGACACCATTAATTAATAAATTGACTTTAGTAACTAGAAGTACCAATATATAATTCTACATCATAAAAATGTAATATACCTAATATGCGGGTTTGAATTAATCCTCCCACCAACATTATTTCATATCGTGTGGCCTTGGATTCGAACCATAGGTCTTCGTGGTACGTTCTGAGAGGAGCAGGACTTTTAACGTGTGTCATTTCTTACCAAACTACGCCATTGAGTGGTACCCTGTTCAGTATTATCTCTTTTCCTGTTTCGATTAGCTCCGTCCACGTGATCTTCACTTCCGCTGAGCTCGTGAAATTGTAGATCATCGTGTCTTTGTCCCTTTGAGTGAAAACAAAAATCATTCAGTAAAATTCATAATAACTGTTTTATGTCACCAGGAAAAGTTAATTTACCCTCTCTTTAAGTAGTTCCAAGTGGCCATCATGATTCCGTTTATAAAGACGTCAACAGGCAAATAGTCAGCGTAGCTGTTACTACGGCAGTACATAGAACGTATGACGCCTTTGCCGGCACCTAAACAAATTATTGGAAAACTTCATTATCATCCAAATGAAATGGGTATAAAATGTATTTTGTTTTTTTATTAAAATACTGTTTATTAATTTATCTCACGTACCAATAAGTAGACCTGTGGGTCCGTTTAGGTTATCTGTCCACCCAGGTAAAGGTTCCCGCCATATTGGTATAACTGGAAATATTATATAACAATTAAAAATGTAAAATAATAAGTCATAAGAATTATATGTAAAAATTACATTCTAAAGTTTTTTTTTATTTCTAATAATGTTAATTTGTATTTCTAATTTTTATAATTGTTCACTAATATTGTTTTACTTTTAAATAAATTTTATGTATCCTTATAAAAAAAAATTTTGGTAAAAATAAGGTACATTACCAATGGAGGGTCTGAGAATCATGACCGGAATCTGACCCATAGCTTCGACGGCTAATGCTTCTGATAGGGCTTTGGTGAACGCATATGAATTTGGTAAGTCTTTGAGTAATCTGTGATGAAAAAAAAACATTCAAACACCTTGTGATGTAACGGTGACAGTAAGTAGCGCGGCAAACCGGCGCTCTTGCGCATGTTTTCTTTGTTTTACGTGTTATGAAGTTTATTTTATCTAATATTCAAAGTAAACCTAACACACATTTATTGTATATATTTTTTTTTAATCTAAAATATCTTTTAAAGCCTTACCATTCCTTACAGATTACATATACAAATAAGCATTTTCAGCAGCTGGTAATAAGACTTTAAATCGTCAGGAAGTAATATCATTCATTTTCGTTACTCGTTTTTGAATAATTATTTACTAAAGGTAATCGAATAAACATTTATCGCTTTCTTGCTGTTAATATTAAATTGATAAATAATTATGTCCAAAACTGAAGAGATGAATTCTCAGAGAAAATGGTGTAAGGATTTTAAAAGAACCAAGTAATGAGTCCTTATTCTTCTTAATTTAATAATAGAGAAGAATATATACTTAGGTGTGATTTTGTCGAAGGTATCATGATCAAAGAGCTCGGCTGCGGCGAGCACTTTGTGGGGATCAGCTGGGGGGTCGTACGGGATCTCCTCCAGCAGTTTCTCGTGGAGGTGGCAGTACGCAGTTGATATATGCACGAACAGCTAAACCACCATGACATTGATTAAAAATAACATAGTTATATAATTTTTAATTCATCTGGCCCTAGATTTTCTCGAATTTAAGTTTTTTCTTGTTCTTTAATCTATCTAGCTATGAGAGGTATGTAAACACAACATTAAAATTTTGTGATATTTATGTAAGGGTCATACTGTACTTTTTTTTATATAAAATACAAGTAAGCCCTTTTTATTCACCAGCGGGTATTATTATTTTATATTATTTTACTATTATAAACCTTTGATTTTTTTGGTTAGCTGTGGTTATAAATTCTTACCTTCAATTTCTTGCATTCTTTGGCCAAGTCCAGGATGAGCTTGGTGCCGCGAACATTTAACAGTATAGCTTTCTTCAAAGCTTCGTCAAACCTGAAATAAATAAGTCAATTTCAATCTTCACTACAATATCAACGTAATTATTATTTTTATCAAAACTGTCTTAAACCAAACAACCAATTATATAAAATAGACAACATTTTATATAATTGGTTGTTTGTTTTTGTGTTTCCTTATAATATCGGAAACGTCTGTGCAGCTTTTGGTAGGACAATTAGCTAATTTTAATCAGTATCGGTAAAAAAATTAAAATCATTAATTCAGTGTAAATATCTTTCAGTTTTTTTTCTCTCTTTCTTTCTTTCATAGTCTTTCAAATAAGGGTTGAATTTTTTGCGAAGACTTTTAAGGTTTGTATGGCATAGATAATAACATCATAAGCAAATTAAGTATACAAAATTAATAAAAAGTCTGAAGGATTTAACTTGTAAATTAACAGTGTTCATAAGTAAATTCATACTTCTATCGTAATCGTGACTATATATATATATGTATCTAACATTAATATTATATTGTACAATCTATATGTATCTAACATTAATTAACCCCGCTCTTATTTCGCACATTACGAAAAATGTTTTATTACTAGAAATCAACTATTTTTTTTTCTTACATAATTTACTAAAAATTTTACCACTTTGTTATAAAGTATGTGGTAAAAAGAATGGATTTCTTCAGCGTTAGTTTTTCGGATCAGGTTTTTGCCGACGTTAGATAGTATAGTGCCGACACACCGCTTATACATATTTCGTTACGCAAATCAGCATTGACCAATGGATTTGATTACGACAACAAATTCTAGAGGGAATAAAATGTTCTAGAAAAAAAATTAACAAAACTTAATATGTACAAACTGGTTTTTATTTTTTCGTAGATTATATACTTTATTCTGCATAAATAAATTTTAAAGATAATAATACTTTGAAGAAAATATTGCTTTGCAGTTTTTACTTATTACTTTCTTTTACAGGTTCGCTAATAGAAAACGCTTTCAAAGTTAAGCTTGCCTATGTACCTTTGCTCTTCACCTTTTTAATACTTAATCTTGTGTGTGCGCATTAAAGTATAAAGAATACTTATTGACTTAAGATCCTGAGAAAGGGTTAGAAAGTAATTTATCACTTAGTTCATACGTAAAACTTATTTAAAATTTATTTCCAATAAATATACTTTTTCGCTAGACGCAAAATTAAAATAAGAAGTAAAAGTGGAGTAAAGATTTGTATCTTTATAATCATAAACCGTTGAGTATCTTCAGTTCTTATTAATAGAGCTCTGTAGTCGCTTGCTACGAACCTGACCGTAGCAGCGGCGTGTACAATGATGTCCACGTTATCAATGATGTACTGTCTGCTGGCTGGAGACATGGCGAGGTCTGGCTCACCCACGTCGCCTTCTATTATTCGCACTTTGCTCAGCAAATTGTCGACGCCGCCACGAAGAGCAGCTGCCTTCGCGAAGAGCTGGTAAAAAAATCATTTTTTAATGACAATGAAAGTTTAACTTTTACTTTTTTACCGCATTTTTACTTTTTAAACCCAGTTACATTTAAGTATGTTTAACTAAAAAAAGTAATTGAGACATGATATAAGTTTTACAACCTTATCTTTTAAACAGAACATAGTATTGTTAACCGTTCTTTGAAGATTAAAATAAATAATACTACCCCGAAAGAAACCATTGGTATATATATATATATGTTAAGAAAAATAAATAAAATACTTGTTTTCATTATTATTTACCGGTCCATTAAATATTTGGCGTAATCTCTCTTGTGGACACAATCCTTTCTTGTTTCGGATGAGTAGAACAATTTCGCGAATGTCGGGACATTTTCTGCAACGATAAAGTTACATGTAGGTCAAATTATAACAGAAATATATTATTTACTTGTAAATAAAAATTAATATAACATGAATACACCCTAAAGTAATATTGTGAGATTTACCTAAAAAATAAATTATTTTAGTACTAAGAAAATATTTTTTCGCTTTTAAATTGAGTACTGTGGATTACTATTCATACAATTTTTCGGGAATAAGACAAAAATGTTTTTTTGTAAAATTATTTAAATATATTATAATACTTGAAAAGAAAAATCCCCAGTAAATAAAAGAAATCGGAAAACTAATTATCAGTACGGCCAATGTGATATAATAGTAATGACTTTATTA
>DWGN01000342.1:0-10161 GCA_018247655.1 Euryades corethrus
ACAAATAATTGCCATAATGTCTAATTCGCGTTACATATCAACAATAATTAGAATTACAAAGTTATCATTCAATGATATTCTTGTAAAAACTGCACGTAACGATAAGCCCAATTTAATAATTATACCACTGTTTACTGCGGAAAATTTATTGGCCACGCCTCTAGAGTTACTCTTAAAATGTTGCAGTTTCGTTCACCAGAAGCTGAAGCTAATAAGCTTACGAGACAGGAAAACCATGACGCGCATCCCTTACAGTGACAGGAACAAGATAATATTTACTCACTGCTGTTCGACTATTCCAGTACACATTAAGAATATTTATATGTAAAAGGAGTGATGGTGCATATATAATTTTTTTTTTTATTATAGTTTACCTGTTCTTGTGAGTATTTTGTGAAACGAAGGAGGCATCTAAAAACCATACTTTAGCTGTATTTTCAACTGTCCCTGTACCAGTAAGAAGTACGTCGGAGCCAGGCATAAAATCATCCCACATCATGACCTCACTTACAGCCATTGACATAACGTTTCTAAAAAAAATATCTAAATAATTTTTTTTTCAACACTATTCCTTTAATAATTTACCAATTTCTATATATTTATCAAACTAATGGAAGGAGTTATGGACAATATTAGAAGACAAAGGGCCATAACAATGTTGATAATGAATATATATTCTTAGTATTTCTGCATTGTGTAGCACGTAATACCATTACACTTATATAACTATATTATTACCCAGACAATGTAAACTGGTGATCATTAGCTTACATAATGTTAACAACAATATTTTGTGCCTTTAAATTATCATCATCCGATGGATGTATGCATGCTCATATGATCTCTTTCATTTAATCATCGAAAATATTTATAAAAATATGATACGGACCCACGTCTGTTGTCAAGATCGAACACCCGAGTATTGGTTTTAAGGTCCACGCATATAATACGACTGTCGTCGGTTGACACGAATAATAAGGTGCCGGACTTGTTGACTGCCATAGAGAGAAAGCTGCCGCTCTCCTTGACGTCGTCGCTGCACAGCACGCGCTTGCACATGTACACGTTACACACATTCTGGTACGAGCCGGTGTTTAACTTGTATTCATGTTCCTTTATTTCTCTATCAGACAGAGTTATTATTTTGTTGCTTCCTAAAATTAATGTAGGAATAAAAAAATTGCTGACAGAGTGCATAATAGACTAATATTGTGTACGTTTTTTATGTACAAAGAAGACTATTGTTCCACAAAACCTTAGTTTTTCACACTACTTTTTTACGGCAGATGTAGGCGCTGCGGTAAACTAAGAGAACATTATAGTAGTTAACCACCAACTTTAAAAAACAATAATAGCTAAAAGCTTTTCCATTAACCAGAAATTATTAAGTTCTTTGATATGTTATGAAGATTTCATGGTAAAATAAATATAGAACATACCAGGGACAGTTAAAATATTTGAAACCAGATCAGGCTCTTCAAACGACATTACTTTCTCTTTGGTGATTAGATCGAAGACTTCTAAACAGTACATGCCGTTAGTAGCGACAATGATTTGCTTGTCATTGTTACAGGGTACGCAACAGGCGATCTCACGGTCTCTTTCGAAATTGTCTAACACTTTAAGAACTTTGCCACTGGGGTCATACAAAATAATCATTTTGGATGTGTGCGTTATGAGAGTCTCCTCATTGTTTGCCCACCGGCAGTTCAGAAAAGGACCTATTTTAGGTTGTATTGATACAACGTTGGCGTAGTTATTATTATAAGATTCCTCCGTTTCTGAAAAAAATCAATAACACCTATTTATTTTATTGTCGTAATTCGTAACAAAAATTATATAAGTTTCATTTACAAGATTTATTAGTGCAGACTGTATTATTATTAAACACAGTGACAAAAAAGACGCCGAAAAAAATAAATTTCTTGCATTTCAAAACGTATGACTAATTACAAATCGCTTCTTTAAATATATGTAAATATTATAAGTGATGTGTGATATATTTACCTTCTTCGATAATGTCCGTTTCATCTTGACCAATATCGTCAATATAACTTATAGTTATCAACCCGCTGCAGTCTAACACCGCTACGATGGGTGGGTTCATAGGACAAGTTGCTATCCATTTGACAGCTGATCCCTTGCTTGGTAGCTCCTTTTCTAATTTATTGGTAGAAATATGAAAAAACTAAAAAAAATATATCGAGTTTTACAATGTTTCAGGAAGTCCGTTATTAAAGAAAGATAAATTAAATGCAATACTTATATTAATGTTTAATAGCCTTTATATATGACAGAGGTTAAGATATATTTAGTATAGGAAATTACAATACCTTTACAGCGCCCAAATCAGTGCCGATGAGCACATGGTCGCCGAGAAAACATACTGCAGTGATGGTCTCCTTAACATCGATGGTTGAATGTTTTATTTCCTCTACATTTTGTTCATGTCTGTAAACAATAAATCTTTTAAATAAAAGTGATAACAAATGTTATCATAAAGGATCTAATTATCTAGTCGATTTTGATCATACATATAGCAAATTTTATCATGACAATAATTCGATGTATAATTTTTAGTTATATTTTATTATATGTATTATACCACATCACATAAAATTCAACTGTTAACACGTTGTAGATAAAAAAAAATCGTTTGGCTCGTGAAGGAATATTAAAATAATGTTATTACGGTACTTGTTTAGTAGCATGGATATTTAAATGGTTATTTATATTTTTAACTGTTAACTTCCATTAGTTATTAAAACGAAAGTAGGAAAAGGTAGTAATTATTGGTGTATAATAGCAAAGCGAGTACTTACAAAAACTCAAAATAAAGCTCATTTTTGCCGCATCCCTCTTGAGCAATGGCTGAAGCCTTTGTATAAAGGATGCCTTTGGATTCGTGTTGCAATATGCTTTGAACAATATCCGTGTAAGGATAGCGGTAGAGGTCTGTGCCGTGCGTACTAAGGTAAGCTTTGATACTGTATAGGAGCTCTTTGTCTAACGTCTGGAATAAGCAGACATGATGTGAACTACAAAGTCATTGTTTTTTTAGTTAGCTAGAAGCTTTAATATTTGGTTAAAAGTGCATAGAAGCTTGTACTTATGTTCAAAAAGATTTATCATCACTGATATAAACGTGATAGGCACCTATAATTTAAAAAGTATTTAAAAAAGTACTTTATTTGAGTAAAGCTATTTTTACCATCACAGTGATTTAAAAAAAGGTAAAAATATATTATCATTACCTTATAGCCTTAAAAATCATGTAAAAACCGTACTGAAGTAAAAAAAAATAATTACCATTAATGAAAATGAATGCGATGGACATCAAAGCAAAGTTATGCAAAAAATGTGATTTATCACTTAAGCCCAAGTCCAATTTATCCAATACGTTTAAAGTTAAATTTTACTTACATCTTCAGCTATATAGGTTTCATATTTTTGTAAATCTAGAATAACATCAGAAGGCCCAGTCAACCTAACTTTATTGCCTAAAAATTTTAGATCTAGAAATAGTTTATTAAATAAACTCCATTTGTTGTGAAGATTCTTTGTGTTGAGTATATGGTGGCCGATGTAAAAGGCGATGTAGCCATCGTCAATTATGTCCAGAGGAGCATTATTAATGTTTTCATAGTGGTAACTTTTGAGAAAGTCTCCGTGTAGCTTTCTGAGTTCTTCCTCATTCCAACAACTCCTCAAGTAATCCATTATAAATACATGAACTTCGTAAATGTAGTTTTGAAGCTCTCGATCGTAGTATTCAATTATGAGAGATTTGCTTCGCAAGTGTTTTATAATGGATTCAACTTCCAAATGAAATATGACCTGTTAAGGCGAATTTTATGAACATTAATACCTAATTTGTTGTCGTCTAGAAGCAAAAATGCCAAATGAAAAATAAAACCATACATTTTTAATCCATTTTTTGACCTAAGTAAAAAAATGTTATAGTATCTCAAAAATTAATTAATACATTTCATTTACACCCAAAATAACAGATTTCATTTACATACAGCCGGTTCTTCCTTGTATGTGAAAAGAAAGCACAAATAAATCAAATCAGCAAATCGGATTTGGTTAAGTGTAAAAAAAACTAAATTCTTGGATTGTTTTTAAGCATCAATTTAACTCATTTGAAGTAATATATTTGGTATCAGTAGGTTCTATCGCAATTTACAGTTAAACTGCGCTTCCAAACTAAACCACTCACTAAACTAGTCTAAGATACCGTTTTTGCAGGCATCGTAGTTTACCGTCCGAGAAAAGCTTGTAGTGCATTTATCTTTATAGAGAGCTTAGTTGTTTAGGTATAGAGTCTATGTCTGGGTTTAAACTTTATGTACTTAATGTGTTTCATGGTGTATTAAATCAAACTATATTATTGTATTTTTTTATAAGAGTATGAAATATAAGTATAGGCTACTAAATTACCTGAAAAGATTTCTGAGAAGATATCATTAAACAGAATTTTTATTACTTTTGTCACGTTAAAAAACGAGAGATATCCGAAAATGTCTTTTGATATAATTAGCAACAGTTCAGTATAAATTTATGACCCTAGTCTTTGGATCTCGTGTGGTAAAGTAATGCCCGCCCTGGTAAGTACTTAAGCGTAGCGGATACAATTCTAAAATAGCCATGTCTTTCCTCGAGAGTCCTTTTCAAGATGCAGGGTATATTTTAAAGATTTTTCTTGCATTACGAAGAGGGGTTCAATTCAATGCCACGTCTACCATTTAGTTATAACTACTGTGCTAAGCAAATTTTCTTCGACCAGATTAAGACGAGCAGAGAACTTTAAAAGCGTTTTTACTTTACGGTTTATGCATTCACATTAGCGCTTCTTGCGCTAAAAATATCCATTAGGAAACGCAAATTACTCCTACTTTTTTTCTTAACAAACTTACGCCGTTAAGGTAATTACGTTGACGCGTTAGCAAACTATTACAAAATCATTATATTGATGTTAACCACACTTATTATTTTTTAAATAAACATAAATTAGTAGTTATAGACTGATGCTTT
Organism: Euryades corethrus; assembly: GCA_018247655.1. Lineage (NCBI taxonomy): Eukaryota > Metazoa > Arthropoda > Insecta > Lepidoptera > Papilionidae > Euryades > Euryades corethrus. The sequence goes on from DWGN01000342.1 coordinate 5,038, forward strand.
CTGTTGTCGAAAACCGTCAAGTTAGGTATCATCGCAGAATCTATTTTTGTCACCTGACAGTGGCGTGCATTACTTTCTTCCGGTTTGAAGGGCATTTGTAACTAGCGAAATTACTTCAGTAACGAAACTTATCATTTTATATTTCAAGGTGACCAGCACAATGTAATACTGTTTAAACCAGCCTAATAGTGTCCTAGTACTATGTTATGAACGTTGTAGATCTTTAAAAAAATATAGTTTTGTTTTCGTGTGAACTAATACTTATTTTTTTTAAATCAATTTATGCTCCATTTATCTTCTGATCCCTGGTTTCTATAAAATCACCTTAACATGATAGATACTGTTTATACCTTATTTTTATTTTTGTTTTAGAGACATAGGCTTAAGTGTAATTTTAATAGTTATCTACAAAAAAGTACACACTTGCAAAAAAAATTTAAATCGTTAACGCCTTCATATTAATTTTTCTCTGCATTGGATGTAAAAAGGTTTCTACTATGTATATAAAATATTGGTAGCTAAAAGTTGAAAAGTGTCGATATTGATAACATCAGCGTCTTGTGAAAGCACGTCATGAGAAACAGAATAGCTTGAATTTATTCCAACTGTAATCAATAATATATGAAATTTTGCAATACACGTGGAAGTTATGCTTTTACATCAAAACACTCGGAGTATATTTGAAATATCTTAATTATATAATACAATAGAATCCAGTTCCCCAACAATAGCGTGCACCGCTCGTTATTCACGCGTGAATTACCTATTGTTGTTATTTTAATTTGTATCCGACCTTACCCGTCTATTTGACCCAACTTACTTTTGTTGTGGAATAGAATGGAATATTATATTTGCAGATAAACGAGTGTGAAGTTAATGCTTTTTCTGTGTACACACGCACTATCTACTAGAGAAAGGTATAATTTAAAAGAAGAGGTTGGGAAAGTAGTAAATAATAATAACGAACTCTCTTAGCGAACTCTAAGCTGCAAATCAATTAGAAATAGATTTCGAAAGTATTGTAAATTGTAAATAGTTATTGTGAAATGGGAATCGATTAAAAGACAGTAATAGATTAGAAGAGATAGTGATATTAGAATAGATGTAGATCAATATGGGTATAATAAGCAAGCAACATGTAAATTACAAAAAGTAAAAATAAGACAATTTCAAATAAATTAAGACGAAAATGTATAAGTTAAAAATTATAAAATGAGAATGAATGAAGGCTGAATTAGTAAACGGAGGCTGCAAATGAGGGTGTGAGAATAAGCGGATATACAAACATAAAAAATAATTTTTTTTATATATTTTTTTAACTTTATTTTAAATGAAATGACAAAAACTACATTTCTGCTGTATGCCTACTTTTATACTGCAGACCCCTGGTTTGTTTATAGCAGAGGTTTGGCTCGTAAACATTCCAAGACCGGCACACTAAATTTAAGTTGGCCTTCTTTATTCCGGATCAAGTAATGCTTGTGTCGAACCGTTCGCGGTTTGTTCGATCTTAGAACAACTTTTATTATTTTCCCTTTCTCGTTGAAATGTTTAAGATTATATTTGTTTGTTTCGTATTACAGAAATAGGAGAGAAATTTCCGAGAAGCATTTAATGCGGAATTGTTAGATGGCGAATAATAAGGCATGATAGCGCTCTACTCTTTGCTCGGTGGGTAGCTCCTTTATTTACTGCCACAGTAACGCCACTAGCACGCTCCATATCCACCGCGTTATTGCCATCTTGAAAATGTGGAAACCATACACATTTTCTTAACATCGCTGCTATCTGAACGTTTGTGTTCATATTTATGGTATCTATTTTCTGCCACTTGGAATAATCATTTACATTTTTATGCCATTTTAAAATTTCCTGAATTTTATGTTTCATTATATATCAAGATGTAGACTAACTATAAAGAATTCGCGTGTAGAGCCTCTTTCCAAAATTGACAAATGGTTATTTTTAAAAATAAATTATTCAAATAATAACTTGAATACAATATGATTGAAGGTGTAGCAATTATAAGTTAATACAGTACCAACAAATGTCAGAGCTTTTAAAGCAAATGTTTTTTTAAGCAATTTTTTTGTTGCGTTAATGGATTGCTTTCAAATTTCTGATTATTATTAAATACATATTTGTTTTACTCCAAACATTATTAATACAGAATCTCTTAAATGGTGAATTATATAACAGTAAGTTTAAACATCCCATTGTCCAATTACTTGAGATGTCAATTACGCAGATATCAAGTCGGACGTGTTCAGAAATTTGCCGATTCCGCTGATCTTGCTGAAGTCCGTAGTAGCGAGTAATTATAATACTGCTGAAATCATGCCAATTTATAATGAACTTCTGATTTAAAACATGACAATTTTAATACGAAGTTTACATCTGTTTTTTTAATTGTCGCCGTGTAAAATTGTGTCTGAATAAGCAATTTTTAGAATAAATTGACTCGTCGATAACTAAGAAACAATACAATACAATTTTTTTGATAGTTACTACTTTTTTATATTTATCTTGATTTTGCTGGTATTCCTATAATAGCTGCTTGTGACAGAGTGTAGGGCTGTGTGTCACGCTCACGACACTTTTATTGCTCCACAGCTAGACTTCGGCACTAACAACGCTCTTTGACACTTTTTTTGAGAGCCTTACGTCGCTTAAAGTAGAAAACATTTTTCATGACTTTTTCAAGCGAATGCATTTTACTGCTTTAGTCCAATGGAATGTAACCGAGCGAGATTTGAACCAAAAAATATCATTTACCTTTGTTACATTTATAAAATTTAAAACTAAAAGCAATATTCAAAATTGTAGGGTAGAAAAAGCAGGGGTTAGTTACATAAACTACGTGAATGTGGTTATAACTTCCAGACTTAATTACTTTTAAGAGCGAATATAACTTGGTAATATAAGCAATTAGAAACTTATTTGACGCTGCCGGTCCGCCAGTTCCGCCTCGGGCAGAGAAATCGTGAGCGGGATGAGCCATTACGTTCTTTCGCAGAACTTTTCCTTTTAAAAGTCGTCTCTTACTCTTTTGAGAGTTAGTATTGGATAATTCGGCTAAAATATGGATATGATGGTACAACTTTAGTAATTTTAGCCGAGCGGAGCTAAAAATGTCTCCGATTATATCATGAGATATGGTTTCCTAAACTTACTCCGAACTAGACTTTATGCTTATCCCCACTGTATTACAACTGCTTTCAGCATATTGCTATACCTTATAAATTAAAATAAATAGTTTCAAATGTAAAATCTTTTTAGTAATATGTAATAAATAAGTTAAATAGACAAATAAATAAAATTTAGGTTTTAAATACAAAAAAAAACATACCTGCATACATACACATATATCTTAGATTTTGATCGATGCTTGCAAAAAACAAATGTTTACCACGCACTTTTAATGAAACAGTTACACAGAGTTATTGTTTCTTTATCATTAATAATCCTTTACAACAGTTTCCCAGGAAATCCTGGTATTTAAAAAACAAAGCACAGTGCTAAGGTATTATAACTTTTACAATGTACACATTTCAAAGCTCACCAAACGCTACTTTATTTCGCTTTCTTCAGTTTGTTGTTAAAATTTCTCTGTAGAATTCTCTACAATCCATTCAACAAACTTTGCAGCCAAGATCCTAACTTTGCAGCGGCTAGTATGACTGCTATAAGTATAAAATCAACCGTACCCGATAAACTTTAAATGCTATATACACAAATATTAGTAATATCTATGATATCAAAAATTATCTTGATAAAACTTCATAATGTTAGGAAAACCTTATAATTATTTTTTATAACAATATGAACAGTCCACTTAATCATTCTACTCTTACTCAGGGGTCTTCTCTCACAATTTTTTTGTCATTTCGTGTGTTTTTAATATATTAGCGTTTATTTATAGTGATAAAAAGAATATAATATAACTAGGTGCTTACTATGAGTAGATTTTAAAAATACTGATGAGAGTAACGTCCGTTTATTATATTTACGTAGGTACTTGTATTACCAATTATGCAAAGCGTCTTCCGCGCAGCGGTGCTCGGGCGGCGCGCGGGCGGTATAGCCAGCGGGGTGTAGTAGGGCGTTTGCTGTCGCGCTCTTTCCTCACTCGTAGTGAAATAACGACCTCAATTTGCATAACAATGCTCGTCACCCCTTATTCTCTACCAGCGGCTTTCGCAGGCTATACGGCCACGTCCCGCCGGACCCGACACCTTTTTTGTACATAAAATCTGACCGCCGTGAATTATCCATTAAAAATGTATAAAATATAACTTAATTGCAATATTTCTTTTTTAAAATATTAAACAATGATATAAATCAATCAATATAAACGACATGTTACCATTACAACTAAAAAGCTACCAAGTGAAGTAAATATTTAAAGTTTTATTGTGGTACGTGTCGACGGTTTGTTTTTGATGGGTATATACTTACTTTACTACATTCGCGTTAGACATTTGGTTGTGATAGTAAGTTCTCCTTCCGACTTTGTGTTTTAATTGAATCAAAGTTTTCGGCTTTTTGCGGCCGGCGTGCCAGCCACGCACGCTTTCCTAACTTCAATAAAGTTTCTTTATTAAATTATTGGAAGTTCAGAAACGTTCGCCTTTGAGCGGCAAGCAAATTGGGGGTAGTCGTGAATTTCTGAACAGTTTAACTTATTTCCGATGTAAAAAGAGTACTTGAATGGTAAGTCTTTTCGTTAAATTTGATTAAGTTGCAACATATGAATGTTGCTCTGATTACATTGTGTATAAATAAATATTACGTATTGAATTTAAAAGATTGCCGCTTGGAAACGTTATTGTTATACAACATTTAGGTTATTTAATGTTAATTATTTATACCAAAAGTAGGTAAAACTCGTCATTATGTTATAACATCTAATGTTAACTATTCTTCTAACGATCTCAAAAAAAAAACAAGTATTTGAGTTGTTGTGTGTGACTCTTACTCACTACTGAGTTATAAAATACAGCTACAAAGTAAGTAATTAAAACGAAAAATCCAAGAAAATTTATGTACATTCCTTTTTTTATGATGATTAATTTTATGGTTTTCGGCGGAGAGTATTAAGTCGTAAAGTAAATCAATAATATC
>DWGN01000343.1:0-10156 GCA_018247655.1 Euryades corethrus
ATTATAATGACGGTGAATGTTTCTAAACCATCCTTATTTTCCTCCACCTTACCTAGTAGTGTATATTCCAGCTATTTACTAGAATTAAACCTAATATATATATTATAATAAACGGTTCGGTTTATTTCTATCAATAAAGTAACCAAGTTACCTTTTCTATAAAGTATTTACTACTTATAATTAGCATAAAAGTATAATTAAGATGTGTTTTTGGATTGCATTTAATAAATTGATCGTATGTCTAAGAATGATGTGTTTCATTTCGTTCATGTTGTGATATGACCGTATTATGGTTCACCAGTCCTCTTCAGCTGTAACTGATACTAGTGCCCATTAAATTTGACTCTAGTTAGAATGACTTTTATTACAAACATATTGCACGTACTTAAAAGACATTTAAATAATTTTCATCATCTTAACTCCAAAACTCATAGTTATTGATAGTTAGAGTAGTAGAACTTATACGTCTTGTAGCCAATATTACGGTACGATGTATACTAAATATACATTGATAAGCATGCAGTGATAAAATAAATGTACCTATAGCAGGACAATAATGCGTAAATACTACAATCTTTTCACACTTTCACTAACAACGTACTGTGGGAAGGATATTAGTGGGATAAGATGCGTAATAAATGTATAGTTACTGACTGAATAGTCTTTTTGTCTATATCTACAGCAGCTAGTTTTTTAACACATTATAAAAAAAATATACCCATTACAAACCTCTACTTGTATTTGTTCGATTTTTGTATGTAAATTAATATAGGAAGCCGTGATAGCGCAGTAGGCAAGGTAGTCGGCCCCAGGCCCCTTCGAAACGTAGCCTTTAAAAGGCACGGGTTTAATCTCCAATGAGCTTAAGTTTCCTGTGAAGGAAAACATCAAAGAAATCAACCGTTTTTGTGAATTTGTTATATCCGCCAATACGTACTTGGGCAGCGTGGTGGCTAATAAGGCTATAGCTCTTATGAGAAAAAGCCCTGAATCCCAGCAGTGGGGATATTAAATGGGTTGTATATTAAAGCGTTTTTACGTTTACAGTATATTCAATACCCACCCAACAGAATTTCTTATGAGGAGCTGATAAATGAAAAGCGGTATTTATTTTCAAACTTATACTATATATTTTAACTTATAAACAAAAATTATAAATATTTTTCTATCATTTACTATGGTAGACTTAAAATTCTAAGTGATTTCAGGCAAAGCAAGGCATATGACATGAGAAAATACAACGTCAAGTAAATGTATAATCATACCGTCATATCGCACAAGACGTTCAACTTTTCCATTCCGATGCGTTGGATTGTAAAAAGCGAGACAATGAGTAACTGAACGTCACGCGAACTAACAGCTTGCAACAGCATTACAACTGTAAGACCTGATGTAATGAAATACCTACATGTCAATATCATTATCGATTGATACTGTTTTTATCTTCACTAAAGACGTGTAACGACGTAACATACCAAAAAGATCTTTAATCGCTGTTTAAACTTATATCTTTTTCACCGACAATCTAACATGCTTGTAGGCAAAGCTACTAACTAGATACGATTCCATCCAGTATTCTCTGCAGTAGACTGGTCTTCGGCTTGCTGTAAACGGTTGTGGTTGAAGTCGACGGCATACAAATAAGTACAGGAGGCGCTGAGCTCGAATGCTTCACAAATGGGTAAGGGTGCCTCACTACTGGTGACACAGGCGTACCCACTAGACTCACAGTTGGCCGCGAAAACTTCAGCGGCTGACTTTTGATGACGTTCCGTTGACTCGCCCATCCTACGGGAACTACAGGTATAGAGGAGTCCTGATTTCTCATTCTCGACACGTAAGATGACGCCGTCGGCTGCGTAGTTGTGGTGGTTGACGTCTCGATGGCTTCTAAATAAATAGAATCATCATAATCCCTGTTCTTGTCAACGAGTGGCGCAACGAAAAGGGCCTGCTTCAAGCTATTTATGTCCTGAACTAACTTGGCGTGCTCCTTCACAACATCTTCTTTAGATTGATACAAGTCGAATCGCCGTGAGAACAAATGGTTATTTACGAATGATGGCGGCCTATATGAACCGCTTTCGAATATCACAGTTGCGGGTTTACTCCGCTGAATCCAACCTGATAAATGATAATTTATACAAATTGTAAATTTGTAAGAATAAACAATATTAAACAAACATAAAAAATATTTAAATGTTTCTTTAGTGCGTGATCGTAGGTAGCAAAAAATAAAAATAAATCCATACTAGTAAATAGCGCAAATAAAAGATAACTTACCCCCTGGTACGCCTCTGGTATACCGGCTTGCTCCCCATTCCGGATAATCATAACATTCAACCTATAAAAAATATGTCTTAACTGGATATTGTGTTAAATAAGTGATGTACTCGTTAAAAGATGAATAAGTTATTTTAAAATAGTATAAACAAGTAACCAAATTCAGAAGTTCTAGAAATAATGTTCGTATTAAAAATATATAAAAATCAAAACAGGTAGTAAGTCTCTGTTACCGGGACCGTCTGTATAAGGACCACCATACCTCCTATTTCTGCCACCAAGCAGTATTGTAAAAACATTGCTATTATAGTGAAATTACTGATTCAACGAGGTTGACCATCTTATGTTGCAATGTGGTGCTGTGGGTATCATTCTATCCCGTGCAACATTGATATGGACAGCTGTATCATTTACCACTAGCTGAACGTCTAGCTAGTCTCGTCACTTAGTTGCATAAGAAAAAGTAAAGAAATTTTGCATTTTCATTAAATATAAATCGTAAAGTTAAATTACTATCCCACGGAGCGACAAATTTGATTGTAATATTGTATATAAATTGTACGAACGACTGACTCCATTATCATAATAACAAGCAATAGATCTCATTTGCGTGTACAAGCGAAACATACAACGCTACAATGCGGACGAACGATTAATACGTTACATGATAAACACAGAAAACTATTTTATAAAATTAATAATAATCAATGGGTACGCAAGGAAACAGCTTATTTTAATATACCACTGAACGTTTATATTGTGAAAAATCTACAGTTTTTTTAGTATACAATACTTTGTAGAATACTTCTAAGAACTAATAATGATGGACAATATCTATGGCAAAAGACACGTTGGCACAAAGAATAAATCGTGAATATCTAAGATATGAGAAAAGGCATTACGTCCGCCGTACATCTTTTCCCTAACACTGGCAACACCAAACCTTAAAGGTGTGAAAAGATATAATATAATAATCCCGAGTTTCGTCTTACAATACTTTTCGGTCCTTATGATAAAAATGTTAAATCCGGTTTAAGGACTAGTATTAAAATTATTTTGTATATTTATATTTTTGGTAAATAATGATTTTTTGTAATTATCTTTGTATCCTTTTTAATGGCATTTCGTTGGCAAACGAGCAGGCAGTTCACCCAATGGAAAGTGATCACTGCCGCCTTTAGACTGCCGCAAAACCTCAGGGATCGCTGCTGCTTTTTACTTTACCCTAAACCAACTTGTTGCTGACCTTTACCGTAAAATTCAACTATAAATATGATAATAAGCGAAAGATTATTTAAAGAAATCCCTTTACAAATATACTTTTAAATACTTGATTGAAAGATATACCGCATTGTTACTATCAACACAATGAATTTTACGTTATTCTTCCTTAGTATATGTTCATAGCTGAATATAGATCTGCATAATACTCTATATACTTTAGTTAGATATAAACATATAAAAATCGTCTAACCAAATAATAAGTAATTAACAGCTAGAAATCGCGGTTGTGTAGACGATGTCTTTGGTATATTCGTGAGTGGGTTTCACCGGGCAAACGATTCTAATATCACTGCATTAGCAAATACAGACGGACACGCAACCATGTTCACTAACAATACATAACTATTATTTAGTTTTTGTAAATAATTCTTTTATTCAGTTGTATAAAAAATACATTAATTAACCAAGTACGCTTAGCGCAAGCCTTGATGACTTTAATCTGGATAGAGATGTATATTATAAAAATAATGTATTTTTAACTATAAAAGAGAAAACATACTCAATAGATTTTACTTTAACACGTCGTTTTCTCTAATAGGAATAAATAACCAATAAAACAAATAATATATACACAGGCAAAACAAAGTCAGCGCACAGTATTTACTTTGTACCGTTTTTGACCTAACATTTATTAATAAATTTATTTCTTACTGATAATATTAAAAAAAAATATATAAATACATTGTATGAAGGTAAAGGGGAATTAAAAATAATATTACCAAAAAAACACAAATATATATATATATCGGTTCCTTGTAAATAACAAAATCAACTGCAAACACAAAATTATTAATTTTAAAAAGTAACTGCCAATATTAAATTTTTAGTGCTTTACTGAGTTGACTGTTAAATATAATTAATCTCATCTTATAACTCTCTGTCATAAATATTATTTTTTCAACTATAATTTCTAAATGTTAAATATTCGCAATTATATAGCTAGCATATTCGCTTACAATTAATGCTGAATATTATTACCTGACGATTTTGTGGGTAGTGGCGTTTCTGCGAGTAATATCTGACGTCCAATGAGCAGGAGACGAGCAATAGCGACGCCTGCCACAGAACAGCTCGCCGCCACATGATCGTGAAGCACTTCAATCACTGAGGCAACCGCTACAGTTCACCACCACTCCCCCACAACAACTCCCACTATTTCCTTCCCCATGATACCCCGCTTTTATTTATTTATTATTTGCGGATAGTAACCAAAATTAAAAATTAACTTTACATAAGAAATGGCAAAGACAAAGTATAAAACTTTTAAGATATAGTAGATCTAACGTATGGCTTCTAAATATTTTTGTATAGTTGACTGTATTAAAGATATATTTAATATCTAAGTTATATTTAAAATTAATGATATTTTTCACTATAAATCCACGCTTCTATCATGACCAATATTGCATGCATTAAATCACTAGAAGAAATAGAAAACAATGACATCCAACACTGTAAACGTATGTCGCATGTTTGATATTAATATCATCCACTTGATTGCTACATATAGTAAAAAAAGCTCATTAATATACAAAAGCCGTATATAAGTGAAATGTTATGATATTTTCTTGTAAAAGAAACTATTAACGTTTTACATTAAAATATTTCGTGACCATAACAAATAATTTCCATTTGTACATAATTAGGGTTACATCAATAGTTAAATCTTAGCGAGGAAGTAATACACGAATGATTTTACACGCGATTTCTAGTTGCACAAATATATAATAAATTTATTAACTTTCTTTAACCAGTCATCGTTATTGAATTATAGCTCTGATGTAAGCTGATATTTGCGCTACTATCTTTCGAAAAAGTTTTCTATTGGCCAAGGTTTATTTCTTAGAAAATCTTGGATACAAATTTAAATGTATTAATTAATATTAAAAGTGCAACAAACGCTTTACTTTAAATATATAACAATTTTATATTTTGCACAGTGCATATGTATTATTATGTATTACAAGTACAAATTTAAAGAGAAAATTCTTAATGCAATAACAATAATTCTAATTGCACACTGAGACAATACAGAAGGTAAAAAGAAACATTACTTTTTATAATGCCTTTATTTATAAATGAATATTAGAAAATCAAAATTTTTAAAACAGTTCATAAACCAAATGAACTGCTTTATTTAGAAATAATTAGTAACAACAATATATTAACACATATTAAGTCCTAATTTATTTTTTTGGAATATTAGACACTGATGTTTTACAGTCAGCAACTAGACTAGATCAACTGTGCCGCTATATAATGTACCTTAACTATTTAACATATACTCTCCGGATGCGGAAAATTAGCGAGTACATATTATGTCAAGAGTCAATACTCTAGATCAATATATTTTTCTTGTGCCTTTTTCGGAAACATAATTTAGAACAGTCAAAACGTTAGTGGAAGATAAAACTCAAAAAGTCTCAAATTAAAGAAAATAATAATGCAAAATAAGGTGGAAATTGTCTATGCAAACGAACATTTACATCCAACTGATCAAGTTTAGTTTATGTAGCTACAATTTTAAATCAAACTTTGATGTGAGTGTCCGGGCTAGTGGTATAAAATAATATTTTCCTAAATTGTCTTGTTATCTCTGTTGAAAATATTTAAGAAATATATCTATGTTGCTATATTGCCTTTGTAAATGAGAGAGAGATTCCTCTCAATGTCTTTTAATTTAAGCCGTTGTATTTAAATTTTGTTCCTCACTTAGGTTTTTGAAGTGAGTTACATTTAAATAAGCAATGGATGTTGACATTTAATTTAACTTTACATTATATTACAATATTATCACACACTAACAAACACAATATAATATAACGTTTAAAATTACGTTACTCTTACTTTTAACTTTTTACTTTGTCTATTTAAATAACTAATGATTCTGTTTCCTGTTTTGCTGTAAATAGCAAATTTAATTGTACTTTCAGTTTGTTAATCCATCCTTCGATTACTGCATTATCATAAGCAAAACAATATAATTTTTATTCATTTAAATTATTGCTATGGTGAGTTGCCATCAAAATAAATGGACGGACGGACATGCGTAAAGAAATTGTAATTTTGCATTGAACATTCGGGCAAATATTTTATCTTTGATTTATTTTAGAATGTGTTTAACAATATTTACGCTTTCTCTATTTGGCATAGTATTATATTTTTTAAATAAAATGGAATACATTAAAGTACGTTTCGCGGTCGTGTTTTCTAACAACTTGCGCGAACGATTTTAAAGAAAATGACCACTAAGTTATAATTATTGATTATTCGCAAGTAAGAATAATGCAATTACGACTCTAAAAGATTTTAAGGATTTTGTCATATTAAAACACTTATAATTTTTAGAATAGCTATTCTGTATTTTATTTTATCTATATATAATCTATGTATTAATAAAAACTGATGTATTTAACTTTTAAAACACCGCCAAAATAAAAATCTGTTGCTTTAGTAAAAGTACGTATAATTTCAGAACATTACAACAGAACAGAACAACTTTTGAGTAGGATATTCTCGTGTGAAGTCGAGCCCGGTAAATATAATTTTTAGCATGAAAAATTGTGTGTTAAATGTGAACTGAAATATTTAATTGCATTTGCTTAAATTCATTAAGATACGTAAGTTATTAAGATGTTATTTACGTTAATGGTATTTGTACTATATGAAAATTTATTGATATAAAAAATTTCACTTTAGATAAATATTGACCATATGGAAACCCTTCCATATACTATAGGGAGGTGTATAATTATATGTAAAAATCAATGAATCGTATATTTTCAGCGCCTTCAGTAAAATTGCTATTAAAAGTTGAGTCTTGAAGATTCTGAATAAAACCTGCAGTAATGAATAAGAAGGAGGTAGGTACCACATGCTTCTTTTTCTTGTAATTTGAATAACAAAATACGTCATTTAAGAGAAAAGGTAAATTTTTATGATTATGTACCTATTTCATTCTTTATTATATTTTTACAAGATTAAAAATTTGCAATATATTTTAGCCAGTGCTTTCTAAGCATATTTTTTTTTCATCTACCTGTTGAGGCCTCGGTTTTTTCTAGTATCAAACTTAAAAAATGAAAAAACAGGTCAGCTGTTACAAGGAAACATAAAAGTAATTAGTAAAATTTTATTAAGAGCCTTTTATAAAGTTTCTTCTGATAAAAGTATTATTAAAAGAATGTGTTTGTTATGTTTAAATGTTATTTGCAAATGCACTGTTACATAAAAAATACCATGTCATTTGCTTGCAAGTTAGAAAAAAACAAGCTTAGTAAGTAATAAGTAAGTGGAAGGTACAAGCTGTTGTTTTAAATAGAAGTGCTTTATTGTGGTAACTTAAAATATAGCAAAATAATTTATATTTAATTAACACATATGCTTACATTTTGAATTTTTATTGTATTTTTTTGTGCATATTTTAAATTAAGTAAACACAGTTTATCCACAGATATTTGCCTTGTAATATACTCTAATCAAGTTTTTAGACTGTTGATTAGCTCATATTAATTATTTTTTGTAAATAATAGTCATCTTATAGTGAGTCAGATTAATCATCAACATCTATAAATTTATAAGGACTTTCACTTGTTGAAGAATTTATTGCAGTTATGGCTTTTTATATCTGTTTTTTAAGTACCACACAAAGGCATAAAGATATTTTTCTTGTTTCAGGAGAGAGAATTTGCAATTTGGATTCTAAACCAAAAATTTTTAATTTGGAAGAAGTTTGTTACCAAATTCTTTATAGTTGATTCTTCAAATTATAGAGTAAGTTGTTTTCATAAGCAAGTTGTTTTTTAGTGTGTATTATTATTCCAATTTTTTAATTTTTAACCATGAGATTATTTGAAATTAAATTGTTATAAAGTTTATAATCCTAAAATTTTAAAGTAATAATATCGAATAGAAATCCAAAAAGTAAGTGGCCCCCAAAAAAGACTTCCTGAACATAACATACATAGTACCAGATTTTTATAAGACCTTATGACACTGTCTAGTTTTTCTTACCATGCAAACCCAAGCATTAACACACTTAAAATAAGTAATGTCGGTCTTGTGAAGATTTATTTATGATACTTTAATGTCTGGAATTTGATTAATTGTTATTTCTTCTTTAGAATGATGTTTTGACATATTATTACAAAATACGGGATCATGTACACGCAGTGAATATGGAAACAAAATATGAAATTCGAGAAATACTTTGCAAACTGAAAATGAAGGTATTTATGTTTTATATATTACCTCATTTCTCTTAAAATTTTGCACATGCATGCATTTCTATTGACTCTAACATGTTTTGTGTTTATGACATATTCTATTACAAGAAAATATTCTAGTCTAAGTGTGATTTTAACGAATTTAATACCAAATATACAGATTCTTCTGAACTTCAATTTTAAGGAGTTTTAATTTTCAAATTGATTTTGAAAATAATTTATTACAGTTATGTGTAAAATGGTTTATTTTTAACTGCTTTATATACACAAAGGATTGATAGTTTTCTTTGTCTATTCGTGGTTTTACCCGAAGGTTTCACAATGCAAACAACTTCGAAAACAATAAGCACACCACACTCAATGTACACCCATCGTGTCCGAAACAGGCAAAGGTGATTGAAAAATGAACATGGCATCACCTATGACGGCCGAGTAGCTGCGCCTAAAATATAGACATCTAGACACATAAAAAATAAAAATCCTCCACCGGATAACCACTCCCTGAGTAGGATCAATCTAATAATTTTATTTATATATAACTAAATAGACTGTAGATCCCAAGTATGTAAGCCCAGAATCTTAAAGTTCTCTCAGTTAAAATATTATTCGAAACGATCACATCAACAAAGAAAATATAGTTTTCTTGAATCTTTTATGTGAATGTTCAATTTTGATAGAATAATATATTATTTATTTATCATATTTGTCATCTTTTAGCAAAAGACATTAAAAAATTGGAAAATTAAACATTCTCGAACAGTAAAGCTAATCCGATCAGTTTCATTGGATGAGGGTATGAATATTTATGATGAAGAGGCGAAACAAGGATATGGAGATAAAGAGGATGAAAAACTAGTAGAACTCCTAAATGAGGTGGATATAGACGACGAAGATGAAGAGTCAGAGGAAGAATAATATTCAGAGGAAATAGGCTATTATTAAATTATGTGTTAAAAGTAGTTATACAACGAAAATATTTATGTGGATTTATCCAATGTCAAATTGTGGTCTTCTGCCTTCTTGCAAAGTCTAGAGATAAATTGATGTTACAGGGTTTGGGAATGGTGTTATACTTTATTCATATGCTTTAAATTTTTTTGCAATAGATTTTTAAAAAAACGTCTTTATGTTTATCTGTAAAAGTAATATATATAAAATAACTCCTATGAACTTTTCTATTGCCATTTTTGTAGTAGTTTTAAACAACCAATGACTGTGATAATAGATTATTTTTGTTTTATTTTGAAACTAAGTATTGTTCAAGTTTTAGAAGTAGCAGAAATACTTTTCAGTTACTATGTTATAAACTCAGATCTATTTTGATACTATTTACGTTCAAGTTTAGTAAAGTATATTGACACTTT
>DWGN01000344.1:0-10155 GCA_018247655.1 Euryades corethrus
GATCATATTTAAAGATCTTTATATTTTTGTTAATCGTATTAATGATACTCTGTAGGCTTTAAAACTGCTGTTTTTTTTGTATATTATTATGCATTATTATAAATATAAATTAAATAAAACAATCGTTGTATATGTTATTCCACTTCTTTTTCAAATGTTATTAATGTTTAATTTTCTTATTTCTAACATTTACTTATAAAACTTATTTGTGTGAGTTTCTTCAAGGACACTCTTGATCTCTTGTTATATAAGTTCTATAATAAGTTTTATATAAGTTCTGTTAGATTATTACGAAATCATACAATATTATTAATAAACTTCTACTACTAAAAAGGCCAAGTCTTTGCATCTTGCAGATCGCATCATTTACACCATTAAGCTCCAACCAATTTGTTAATATCATCGGTCAAAGTTGTGTCTATCTTGAATAGTTGTACAAAAATAAAATTTACAATTGTTTGATGGTATCGCAGTAATAGTTACTGGCTTTATATATGATGGTTATATAGTTATAGAATAATTTTCTCCCTTCGAATGAGCTTTTGTGTAACGGCACTGGCTTTAAGTGCTGCTCGGCGGTTCGCCCGAAATGTCAAAAGTAAATATTTCGCTGCGGTAGACTCTTTGCGACAAAAGCTCTCGCCTGTGAGAGTTTAATAAAATTGCGTTTATGCGCAACCATGTTGCTAGTTAACTTCGAAAGCTTAATAAAAGTACACGTATTTTTAACATACATTTTTGCTAGGATGATCTGTCGAGTAAAACAGCGATTTGCTAAGAAATATAATTTAATTTGGATAGAGAGCGTTATAAGTATCACAGTGTGTAAAAATTATAACATCTTTACTGCTACTTGGTGTATAAATAAAGATAAAACATAGTTTGTCGCAATGTATGTATGTAAAAATAAGTTTGAACATTGTTTGAACTTAAAATATTCAATAAATTTTACATGTTATTGTAGTTTTTTGAACTTAATTATAAATGTATATTATTTATTTATATTTTTTTATATACACTCTGTATAGAGGGAGAGATTTTTTTAAAATAAATAATAATAAACAGTCCAATTAAAGTTCTCACTGTAGGGACTAGGGGCCTTCTCTCATAATGAGCCAGCTATGGCTTTGTATCGATCTTACTCGCCTGATGGAAAGTTACTGTTAAGTTTGTTTAAATTTTATATGGTATTGTTACACTCTTCTTAGGTAGATATAAATATTTGTGAACATCGATAATGATGTTATATGAAAGATTATGAGGACAATATATTTTTGTTGCAGCTATCGTTCTATGCGCGCACGCTTCTGAAAATGATGAAAAAAAAGATGAAGCCCAAAGTGTGATGGGACTTAAAGCTCAAGACAAAAGGCAAACACATGAAGGAGCGGCGGAAACAATGTACAGGTCACCTCGAAAAGAGGTAAGGTGTTTTATATATTATCGGTATCTTTACGTACTTTTCTATTTGTTTAATTTATTCGCCGTTAACTACTATTGCAATAGACTCTACACTAAGGATTCAATATGGTTTTCTAATGAGGTTCAAAAAACATTACAGGCTTGACCATCAGATTGTGCGCACAGTTAGTTCTCATATAAAGTACAACTAGTTCTGCCGTTGCTGATTTAAATTTCAAATTCACGTCCCTCAACGTCACTTACAGTTCCCCTAACTATATGATAACTAGATAGGAAGGAGGCTTGCCTCCCCAGCCGACTCTTTGAATTCAAATTTTATGCCGACATGTAACAGTTACTTGTTTATGCACTTCCTGCTGCTTGTACTGTAATTCGTTACATTATGTGCATATAGTAATTTAATACAACTATAGAAAATAATTATAAAGAACTGCTAAACTATTCTTAACAAAGATTCAACTTCATTTACGATCCAGCTCCTAATCCCATGCTCTGCGTCTCAGCGGTATCTGGTTACATAACGAGACCATAAGCTAGCTATAGGATATTGCTATACTTTGATATTGTTGCTGTATTTTGATTATTATTAAATAAGGTCTACAGTTGTTGTTGTAATTTTAGATCATAACTGGTAAAAAAATATTAAACATCTTTTTGATTTTAACTAGTCGAACTTTGAAGAGTCGCAGCCTTTTTGACTTGAAGTTATAATTATGAAAGACAAACTTAAATTGCTTCTCACAAATTCAAAACCTGTCAGAAAATTAATGAAAGTTGAATATTCGTACTGATAACTGATTTTTTTCTATCTTCTAATATTGTCATTTATTACATGAAGCGGCAAGGAGCGTTAGTGTAATGCTAATACCACTATGAATTATAAATATGGCATTATTTCCTGTGATATACACAGCACTAGTTGTCGTTGATTTTAGAAATGAGATACTAAGTCTAGTTACCCAGTAATTAGACAAGCTGCAACGCCTTTCAAACCGGAATACAGAAATGTTTGTACACTCCTGTTGGCAGCAGTAACAGATATTACTGCAACATTAGTAAAACTTTCCATAGAGTTACGACATTTTAGAGGCGATCTAGAATATTCTTTTATTTTTCTATGTATTTTCCCTTCTTAATTTAATAGAAACCTTTTAATTTCATGTTACAAGTATTGTACATGTTTACTTCTTACCGCATTATTACTGCATATTTCTAAACTAAATTAACGCCTTTTGTTATTGGTTACAACATTTGTCCTACTAGGTTGTGCTTGTTTAGATTAATTATATTATTTTTCATGATACTAGTAATCTTTAAAACCTATGAATTTTTAATGACTTTAATGTTAATAAACATTAGGTAGATGATTAGTTGGATTGATGATGATCGCGCTCTAATATTCAAAGTAAAATTGGTATCCCGTTGTAAACACATAGTATCTTCTCTGATGCTATTAATCTTGCTCGCTGGCGGCCATTTTAGACGATGTTTCCAGCAAAATGAAATATGAAGTGACATTTTCCTCGGATTGCATATTTTCAATTTCATTAATCTTTAATATGTATCTTCATATTAATTAAATGTATTTTCATTCACTTTTGTATTAAGCGAAAGATCAATCTGGCAAAAGAATATTTAAAGTCGTAGGAAGAATATTTTACTTAGTATTTGCTTAAGCTAATCACGTTTTAAGAGTTATATTATCAAAGTTTATGTACAAAGTTATTCAACTTACACTAATAAATAATAATATATTGAAAGCTTTATTAATTGTAGTGGAGATCTTCAAGGAGGCCTCTTTCATAACGGCCATTGTTAAAAATTTTCATAATCAAAATTTGATTAGCGTGAATATTATAGTTATAAAAATATTATATTAAATATAGCTAAATTATACCTTACAACTTAACTTTAAGCCTGATAGAGTTTAATACTTAAAAGACTAAGTAAAGAAATCTATCTGTGACAGTTGCCATCATCATCTCAAAGTAAACCGTGACGAATTTAACTACACAAATAATGCGTTATTATAAACAACTTTTGCTAGTATATATAATTCACATCGAAGGTTTACCTAATGGTAGAGTTATTTTGATCTTTAGTAATATCCTGCGCCTCGCCCTTTCACTTCAGTGTCCTAGATTCATCTAGATTAAGTAATGTCACGATACGGCCCTTTGGCTTGTCGCAGCTTTAAGCTACAATGTACCGTTGCGTAATTCTGCCTATGATTCACGAAACGAATAAGAATAAGCAACTGCCGGTTTCCCAATTTATACCATTAGTCATCACAAAACCTATTTTATTAATAATTTCGCCAAAAGGCACGTAAACGTCCTGTTTTGTTAAGTTTATGTGATGTTAAGTAACTAAATCCTAGATATTAAATGTTGGAGATCGACTAAAAATTCTGTCTGTTAACTTATTAAATGTGAAAAAAATAATGAAGTATCTTCTTTTTAAATTGCCAGGGGTAGCGTTTGACCACTATCTTACCTGATGTAAAGTGGTGATGGGGTCTATGGTGGTAAAGCATAATAACCCAATAATAACCTTTTCACTCTTTCCTTATATAAAATTATTAATTTTAACAAAATAAGTATTGCAAATATTCAATACGTAAAATATATATTTTTAAGATGTCCGAGGACTTAAGATTTTTAAAAGTTGCAGGATTTAAAAACCCTTATACTACCATTATAATATTTTTGGTCAGCAGTACAGGAATAGAAGAATCAGTTCTCCGTTCCTGATAATAATATGACAGCCAAAACAACTTAATGCCATAGAGATCATAGAGTCATAGTCATTGATGACATATAGTTTTCTAAAAGTTTATGAAATACATTCTGAGATTATTAACGTATTTCAAAATTATTGTTAACCTGTTAGTAAATGTTTAACGTAATTCTTTATTATATATGCAATTAAAATAACGATATATTTGTTTTACATTAATAATGTATATTACTTACTTATCTGTAGTTTTGCTTACGTTACGAAAGCAACGACTCAAGTAGGTTATTTCAGCATAGTAATTTCTATTTAAACTTATATATATAAGAGTAGTAGTAGTAAGAAGTAACATGACTAGCTTAACATTATTTGCATAATCACATGTGTATTGTTAAGACCGTTTTCGGCTACGTAAAAAGTATTGATGATACTAAAACGAGGAGACAGCAATTCATCATTTGGCGTGTTGGTAAATTGAAGAGCATTTTACGAAATTATAGCCTCTCACCACAATTATGTGTGGAGGTCGAAAACAGCACATATTCTAACAACCATCGTTTATTTGTCCACTTTCACTTTCAATTTTAAAATTGTACACATAGACAATAACCTTTCTTTTTGTTCAATTGAATGCTTTAATAATATAACTACTATTTTTAAATTGTTCATACCTCTATAACCTATGGTTATATATAATAAATATGTTAACATAATTATCTCCCAATGACGATATGTTAAGATGTTTATGTAGCCGTATTACGCTCGTTTATCTGAAATACATGATAAGTGTTGTTTGTTAAATTACCCTAATTATTACACAGTTACTGCTTTCATCAAACATTTTAAATAATTATTTAGGCAATATTATGTAATGGATAAAGTCATTAACAAAAGAAACCACTCTTCGGTGAACATATAGAAATGTAAGTTTTGTAAAGACCGTGGAAAGAAAGACAAGATCAAAATTTTATCTAAGATTTCTCTATGTAATAGACATAAGAAAAAACAAGAATTCTTGTTTAGATTTCTGAGCAACGGTGGATAAGTTGGTCAACTAATAACAAGCAGGTCCCTGGAAGCCAGAGCTTTTATGGGGATAGGGCCATCAAAATTATTATTGCCGTTTGCGTCGATTAATATGTTGTTAATCACGCTGTACTAATGTGCAATTACAATTATACGTTTGTTTATGTAAATATCTGCCATATTGTAATTTATTTATTAATTGAAAGGATCTGTTGATTAGCGTTAATTCTTTTAACTCTACCGCAACCTTTTTATTAAACTATCGCAACCATTACACTGCATTACTGTTGCGGTTCTCGTCATATTAAAGATGCAATATTCTAGAGGAGCATAATTTGTACAATATTATATTCAAACTAGATTTGAAATCCTGATGCTGTTACTCCTATTGTCTGTTGTTGATCTTAGTTTATCTGATCTACGGATACAGGTCTTGCTTATCTGACGGCTGCGAGGTAGTTGACGTTGCTCAAACGTTGTGCAAAACTGTCTGTCCGTTTGCGATCGTAATACTGTTTTAATATCGTCCCCTCGCATTTCGTCATCGGCTGCTATTAACCTAGCAGCAAATAACGGTTGGAATGTTCTGCAGTGGCAATAACACGGTCTCCACCTCTAATAACACGCCGTTACGTTCCGAATAGCGTGTCGCGCTGGTGAACGTCCTGATATTTTATAATTATGGCAGTTGCGAGAATAATTACTGTTTTGTCCGCATCTTATCAATATATAGCAGTTACGTTTAATAAGAAAATTAGCGCTTTCATAACCTACATCTTCGTTAAACTGTTCATCTCACGCCAAGCTGTAAAATAAAATCTCATTAAATATTTCGTCTGCTCTACTGGTGGTAGGGCTTTCTTGTAGGATTTTTTTTTAAATTGAATTTCTGCCGCCAAATAGAGCAAACATCACTGTTTTCAGGTTCGAAGGGCGTTATAACTAGTAAAATTTATAGTATAACGAGAATAAACGTTCGTCGCTTACTTAAATAAAAAAAAATAGCAATAAGCAGTGACTTAATAAAGGACGATTGAAAAAACAAAACTTATAATTCATTAACGATTTTTTACATTATATAATATTTCCCTTCTGTCAATAAAAACTATCTGCTGTAGTATCTACTTGTTGCAATATGTAGAAGAAAACTTATTTTTTTCTGCTTTTTATTACCTTACCGTAACTGAGGTCTTTATTAGGGTAAGGTTTAACAGTTTAACACTATTTTTATTGCCGGTAACCTTAATCATATATCAATTAAATATATTCCATTCAAATCTGATGGATTTACTAAGATAAATTATTTGTTTTAACATACACAAGAGACGTTTAAAGTATTTTTTATCCAATCAGGTATATATTTTGAATAAATCAAATTATCTAACTTGTACTTGAGATGTATTACGGAAACTTTCACGTAACTTTAAAGTAAGTTAAAACGAGTAAAATGACTGCAATGTTTGTACAATCATTTGTCACAAAACCTATTGTAGATTGAGATGATGATTGTGAACGTTTAAGTCGCGGATTTTATAAAAGTGTCCGCTAATAACACCGCATTGTCTCAATTTTCTTCGCTTTCTCCGTATGCGTGTCTAAAGTTGCATATAATGGTAATAGCAAGTACAACATTAGTTCCGTTGCTAATTTATAAGGAAAATTCTTTTAAATAAAAATTAAAGTAAAGACTGAACGCGCGAGACATTCTCCTGAAGGTAAATTGCACTATCTCATAATAATATGGCACAAGTTAGGATGGTATAGCAGTAGATATACCATCTTATGTTGCCTTAAGACATAAGAGGGTAATTCTTGTTAAACAAGTATTGCACTTGCTACAATATCTTTAAAACCATATTAATGTATACACACTACGATTGAGTCGCATAAATAGCAGCTGACACCTATCCAGACCGTCACCAGAATCCTAAATATATTTTTTTCACCGAGCGGTATAATTATACTTAATATTAGAACTAAATAAAGAAGAACAGAGTATGCAAAATGTTTTGAAAATGTTGGCAAAGATTTGTCTTATTACAATATTATATCTACAAAAGAAACGTTTAGGAGCAAATGTATGTACCTAATTCAGGCATAGTAACTGAATTAAAGGCATAAGGCAAGATTGGGAGTACTATGGTCTATAACATTTAATTAACATTTTTTTCACTTTAAATATCTATCTTTTTTTCCTTTTTTAAAACCGCACTGCCTATAATATTAGTCTAAGTAACATAAGAATCATAAATTCTGTTCAAAATTTAATAAATCCCCGTCGTTGTTTTAGGAACAAGTCGCTCCGGTAGAGGAACCACAGGAAGACAACAAGCCTGGCGGGTAAAAAGAACTTTTATGTTTTAATAAAGCAGTATTACAAATATATTTATCTTGCTTTCAATTTTAAATGACTTGATTATTTAATTAGAAGATATTGACTCTAGAAAGAGGCAAGTTTATGGCATCTGAACTGATTTATAAAAAATGCATCATCACAATTATTGCTACAAAATCTACCTACCCAATGAAATTAGGAAATTACTTATGCACTATTGAAATTTCCTTAAATCCTTTAATTCTATAGATTTTTTTATTACTAATTCAATTTGTATACATTTACAGAAGAGGTCAAGTAGAACAATATCGTCCTGGTCAAGTGTTTTCGCTTAACCAGCAAGAGCTGTTGGAGCTGCAACCAGAGAGGAAAGCTCCTTTAGGAAGCGGTCAGCAGCTCCAGCAGTTATACGCCAACGCCCAGCCCGAGCACAAACAGAATTTACAATCTTTCTACTATTTGGATCCACAACTTGCAGGACAGGTGATTTATTATATTAAAACGTATTACAAATCGGGGGACACTTAATAGATATAAAGGATAAAGGAGAGGAGAGATAAAGGAAAATTTTTTCTACTAAAGATGTTATTAATTTGATCATTTTCATAACCTTTATTAAATGACAGAAACTTTTCTAATAATATCGGTCTGAGTTTTCAAATTAGATTTACTTATTCCGGATACTACGTTAAAAAGGTTAAGTTCAGAAAGCTACGTAAATTGCTTTAGAAGTTTATGTTTGCAGTTTTCAGTTTTATTACTGGACTAGTCAATAAAAACTTTATCGCTTTATATAGTCAGTCAGGTTTAAAGTAATAATATAGAATTATATACATAACGTTTCTAGGTGTCACTTCAACCATCACATGCAGTCATCGCTCGCCCTCACTACTCGTCCAACGGTGGTGAAGCGTCGGTTGGTGCCGCTCTTGCCGTCAGTGACACCGGCAACTCACCAGTTCAACAGTTTGACCAGGAGCTATTGGCTCTCCTTGGTCAAGCCGTACACCAGGAGGAACAAAGACAAAGTTATTCACAAACTCAACAACCTCTTCAAGCAACAGCGCAACCTATTAGACAACAATACCAGCAGGTATTTTTTTTATAATACTGATTAACAACTATTAATTTTTTATATGAATAAGTTTAAAGTCTATTTGAAAAATGTGCACTATTGCATATGCTGTTCAAGCGTACATTTTTTGGATTTTTATGACAAAAATATATATAATAAATAAAAAATTTATTTTTTGAATTTTCATATTTTTAAGGTCGAGCAATACGTAACGAAACCTAGCAAGAAACCAACAAAACTACGACCGAAGGTACAAGTAGTGCAAAATCAGGCATCCGCAGCACCGCAACAGTACTTAATAGAAACTACAAACGTACAATCACAACAACAAACATTACAGAACCAGTACAGATCCGTACAACCACAACGTGCACAGCAAACTCTCCGCTACATCCCGATACAACAGGCCCAACCTGCTATACAACAACAGTTATACGAAAGACCTGAATCTCAAGGCCTAAAAGTAGTCCCCGCTCCTAATCTACAGAACTTCCAGCCCCAAACACAAAATAACTACGTTTTCATACCACAATATCAACAGCAAGAAGTACCTCAAAAACAGTACAGGTTTGTTGATACTCAAAGACAACAAATTCAAGCTGTCAGACAAGAACAGCCCCGAGTAGCGATAGCAAACGTTGAACGCCCATTGTCATACTTAAAGCGATTCCCGGAACCAGAGAAAACGCGAACCGTGAAGATATACAGTCAAGCTGGCCCCGAAGGTTTGCCTTCAGCTCCTCAACCGGGTCAAATAATAGGCGAACAGTATTACCTTCGACCTGTATATCGATCGAATGATCAAAGAGGTAGATACGAACTATCGCAATTAGCCTCGAGGCCGTTGGAACAAGCTCAAACTAAAGCTCCTCTATCAACGATTTATGTCAGCAAGAACCTCGCACCCAAGAAAGTAATAAGACCAGTTTTAAGAACAGAATCTCCACAAAAATCAGAACAATCGAGAGACCAGTCTGCTAGGGCGGAACAACAAGCAAACTCTGAACAACAACAAGTTTCAATAGAGCAACATGGTAAAACGTTCGATGAACAACGTCCACAGTTGCCACCACCAAAAAATAATAAAGCGTACACCCCTGAAGAGTTTGCCGCGTTGGTTGCGGCAGGTTATCCTGTAACGCCAATTCCAGTTGGAAATTTGGGACAGCAAACAGCTCAATCACGGTCCTCCGGCGAGACAATATATATTCCTCAACGCCGTCCACTGTATAGTCGACGTCATCAATACCTGCCTTTAAGATCTGATGAAGCGCCCTAAAGCTTGCAAGACAAATAATATAATTAATACTAGATAATAAAACTATTTTATAATTTACAAGTATTTTATTCGGCGATTCTTCATCTGTATTGTGACAAATTGTATCGCAAAATTTTATATAAAGTTGGCTATAAAATATATTTTCTTAAAAACCACTGTAAATAAAAAAATAATAATTCAGTACAAGGACTATTGGCAAGTCTGAAAAGCGATTATTTCGTTTATAGAAAACTCCTAATTTTATTTCGTTTATTGTTTTGCTATTATTATCTTATTAATAGT
>DWGN01000345.1:0-10152 GCA_018247655.1 Euryades corethrus
GTCTGTGGTGGTAAGGCGCACTAACCCAGTAATAGCCTATTCACTCTTTTCTTAAAGACACCCACATCGTATTTGGAAGGAAACACTGCAGCCGGCAAACTATTCCACATCAATTAAAATCATTTGATGGCCACATTAAAACCTTTAATTACAAAAAAAATCTGTTTTAACACGAATACAAATTATGATGAGATTTAATAGATTGTGAACGTTAAGACTACGTGGGAAAATATAATGAAATCAATAATATACAACTTTAGATATGGCATCTTCGATTTATTATTTTTACTTACAACAAAAAATAAAAAAAAATCAACAGTTAATTTTATCAAACTTTTATATCACAAATCTCTATTAACTACATAGACTTAGTGAAAGGCAAGGCTTACTTAGGCACGGACAAAGTTTATACGAAAGTCACCACATATAGTATTACCGAGTCACAGAAAGATAAAAAATACTTAAAAAATATACCGAAATAAAAAAAACAGCCAAATACTTCGTTATTACGTTATACATGCGAAATATTAACATTGGAATAATACCAAGATCTTTCATAATATTTTGAAAACCAAAAACTAGCAATTTACCGAATATCTTAAACAAAGGCGCATTTCCTAAATTATTGTTAAAAATAAACACAAAGGCGGTCATTTAATATTAAAATGATTAAACACTTAGTAATTAAACTGTTTTTATATATACTACGATTGGATTACAACAGAATATATAGAAGGTAAACATCGTCTTCATAACATCAAACCTCTCTACTTTCAGCGCTCCACAGCTTCATTCATAGAGCCGTACTTTATAAATCTTTTATTATATTGCAACACGTTTCCTCCTAAAACCCAAAGGATCCCAGGGCACAGAAAACTCTGAATACCTGCGTCGGTTCAAACATAAAAAGATTCTCTCGTACCTCTGTGACCTCGCGGTGAACAAGACTGCGGTGATCTTGAGACTGGACATAAGGTACCTTTCTGATAAATGATTGAATTTTTAACATTCTCCAAAATTGTTATAGGGGACACAATAAATGAAAATAAAACCTAAACGTTAGCAATCGGAAAGACAAAATGGGAAAGGAGACTGAAAAGAAATATAAAGCCTAAATATATGTGATTAAAAATAAAATACAAATAACTTTCCGTATTTCTACTCTATCTTATAGAAGGGAAGATAATAACGTAGGGTAGTGATGGAAGTTTGAGAGAGCGATGTGTATAAAAGGAAACGGATAATATAAAAATAACATAGTATCAAAGAGGAAATGAATAAAAAGAATAAAAGCCACTTAACAAGGCACTGTTAACGAGAGACCTACGAGAGAGAGAGGTTTTATGATTTGTAATTCCATGTTTCAAAAAATCATAACTTAGCAATATCATTATTATATATTGACTTAAAAATAATATTGTACACAAATATAAAATACATTTTCATCCTATAGAGTCATTAAAATAAACTATTGAATATTGTCAACAAAGTGTTCAATCAAAGACCGATGACAAATTGATCGATAAAGCCCGTACTAATGACTACTAGCCCGTACTAATGATCGATCTGTATCACAGGTGCTCAACCTTGTAATGAACTCTAGAAAATGTTCTTATCGCAGATAAAAAAAAACATTTTTGAAGACCTTAATAATGTTATAGACCCCAAGGTTACGTACAAAGGCGTTACCGATCACTTTGAAAAATAACGTACAATTTTCAATTCATATTTTGTACTAACTAGCCTCGACATATAATAATATATTAATATAACTTGTAAATAACTATTATGTTTGCAAAATTTATTATTGTTCTATATTCATTGACTCGACAAAGCTTTTTGAATAATAAGGGAAAACCAATGAAACTGCTTTAGTTATTTTCTTACAATATTACAAGTTTTACAGGATAATAAAACTTATAATTTGCTGGTCACAGGCTGGGGATAGTATTCAATAGAAGATTTTTAAAAATTTCAAATATGTTAAATAATTTCATAATACATAATTAATAAATAATTTAAAGCTAATTTTATATAAAAAAATAAATTTAATTTATATAAGAAATGCTACAGATAAAAACTAAATATAATTGAAGTTCAATATTTTTTGTATTTAACACTTTTTTTCACTTCTTTTAACTTACCTACTTATATCATAACTTATATACTCATATTACAATAATAATAATATTACAATAGACATCAAACCCTTTCTTATTTTTTTCTTTACATATGAATAATCTTAAGCACCATGTTTAACAATTCAACGTTTAATTATCAGTATAAAATCTTATAAACTTTACACAATTTAACAATTTGTGCTTAGCACCAAAAATAATATTTATAAAAGACTATAAGATTCTAAACATTCTGTTCGATTATATAAGATTAATTGGAGCATTTTCAAATTGATGAAATGATCTGTATTATCTGACTTATTTATAACATATAATTTATTTCATATATGAGGTGTGCGATACGATACAATTTACCTTAGAAACAGAATAGAAATGCTACGTATAAAACAGAGTTATTAATGTTCTTACAACTGAAACTCAGAGATCATGCCACATAAGCAAAGAGTCATGGCTATCTTTTTATTTTAAAATTTCATATTTACAACTTCGCAAGGAGAAATCAAATACTAAAAAAACGAAAAAAAATCAAAGAATTGACGGGACGACCGAGACATTCATACGATGGTAAATGATACGCCTGCTTGTAATATAATGTGGTATCAGTTAAGATAGTATACACCGCATCACATTTTGCTCGTCGCCTTGAGACGAGATGCTAAGTTTGACTTGCACAGTCTCTGGCAACAGAGAGTAATTTACTATTATGCACGCTATACAAGAGCACTTCGATTAATATAATATGTCCACGAAAGCCGTTAGTCTTAGACATGTCGTTGCTCAATATTTTTCTTCAAGGAAAACTCAAGCTTAGCCTATCACGTACTACTTTACTACTATTACTATTACTATTTTTGAAGAGTACACAGACCTTCGCTTCATCTACTTCCAAATGACTACTTTAAGCGTAGTTAATAATCCGATGTACATGTAAAAATACGCAATTAGACTAACTGCATATTTATTACCTTTATATTACTAAATTGATTATCAAGTAATACTGTATTTTGGGGATTAGATGTAGTACAAACTAGAAGCAACATATACATAGAAATTCCTACTCTTTTTAAGTGTTTGTGTTTTTGAGTTGTAATCTGTATCTTTCCTCTCGAATTAGACAAATATTTTGCTTTTAATTAATTTAACATAATTATTAAATCCTAAAAAGTGGCAGCATTCGATTAAAACATTTTTGAGCAATTTAAAATAATTTAAAAGGCCATTAACTATCCTCATTTTGAAAACGATTTTAATTAAACTGAATTTAACCCTAATGTTCTCATTCCTGGGAAGGTATCTACCGCAATATCAAGATGGATTACTAATAAATAACATATATAAATTATATAAGTTATAATTATAACTTTTTTCAAAACCAATATTTTTCTGCTTATCTTAGGTGCGACAGATAAGACACAACATTAACGTCACACCATTAAAACAAACAACCGATAGAAAATAAAATTACATTACAAATCTATCACCTACTGGAACGAAGAATTGAAACCTTTTGCTAATCTCCGTAAAAATACCAAAACTAATTTTACTTTTAAAATAAAAACATGCTAAATAAATTTTGATACGTCTCGAATAATTTTGGTTGTACGCTTACGTAATTCTATTAACAAACAGATCTTTTTAAATATACAAACTGTATAATATAAAGCATTGTACCCCAGGCTTTCTTCATGCATTGGCCAATGAAAGCCAAGATCTAAAATCCGTAAACTCCTAAAACATTAAATATTGAGAGTACTTTTTTTACCTTTAGCGCAACGTAGATTTCGGAGGTCTAACCATAATTTTCATAAAAATATTCAGTTTAAAAGACAAATTTAATATAAAAGGTGGGAGATTATAGATATTTACTCGTGAAAAATAAGTACCAAACTTGTGCACATTACATTTCGTCTCGTTAATTTACGTTTTAATTTCGTTACAACTATTGAACACAAAACAATTTCCACGATAATGTGCAATTACCGCTCCTATTCAATAGCCTTGTGGCACGAGCGAATCGATATCTGTAATGTTATTAACGAAATGCGGCCACTTTTTAATAATATCAAAAACTTTGTCGCCGGGACTCAAAGTGGACATTAGTTGTCTGTGAGCAAACAGTTTATAGTCTTTAACAAGTTTACCACTGGCAACACCTTGCTCGATGATTTTCCGGCATGCCTCCACTTGCTGTTTTGGTGGCGAGTCCGTGTTGAAAGTGCCTATGAAAGCAATACCTATGCTGTACTTATTGTACCCTTTGGTATGAGCACCCATGTAGTCCCAACCACGGCCGTAGTACACGGACCCGTCGCCGCCGACCAGAAAATTGTAGCCAATGTCGTACCAATCCCTCGACTCAATGTGAAATGATTGGATCAGACGGACTCTTAACACGCACATACTCTGAAATATAAAGAATGAGAATATAGGTTAAGCAGTTTAAAACATTAAACACTGTTAATTCGAGTTATTTTGGTACATAATAACATAAATAGCTGACTTAATGTTCTTACTACTGGGATCTGGAGCGTTTTTCTACAAGAAAGGAATATGAACCTATTCTTTACTGCGCTTACGGAGTAAATTTTGGTTAATAAATAATGCACAAGTATAACAGGCCTCTTCATTAATATCAATATAAAAACTCCAAAAAAAAGTTTACGCGAAGAAATATAAGCCATTAACATAAAACAATAGTCGCAGTCCCTTTTTATATCAAAGTAACCTATCAAAATGAACGCACAGCAAATATAAGTATGAGTTTTTATCTGAAATATAAATAAATAATAAAAAAAAAACAAGGATTTTTCTATAGCTTTCCCACAGCATTGACATTTTCGCTAAAGCAACCTTATTGATATATTATGCTCTTCACCTTGAGACAATTTTATATCTTTTTAATCTATCAAATGTACTGACTACAACTCTCTCCAGACCGAAACACAGAAACATTTGTTGTCTGTAATTATAAAGAACATGCCGCTGCCATGCTACCTGCACGGACAGTCACTGGCAATAGAGACCTACTACCCATAACGAGATTACCTTTGGTGTATTTATATATAAAAATGAGCAATTCACGAAAAAAAATAAAATATATATTTGTAAATAATATAAGTAATTAATAAATAATAAACAACAAGGATTGTTCTATCGCTTTTCCCACAGATTGACATTTTCACTAACGCAAGCTTATTTACTTTAGCCAGATATTAACTTTATATTAATATAGTTATAATGCAATTCCCAATACATTAAACTTTTAAAACTAAAATTTGCAACCTTTAGACAACATTAACTAAAATGATGGCGTTAAAGACGCGTTTTAGATCAGAGATATATACTTTTTGATAAAGTTAGTTCAAAGATCCCTGACTGCTTCATCGGACATAGAGCTCTGAGCTAAGAAAGCAACAGGCAAATATAAGCAAACGCAAATAGAAACAAAAATTAAAGTAAACAAATACAATTTAAACGAAATAAGTAAAAAACATAAGATTGCAATCATGTAAAAAAAAGACAAACAAACAAAATAAGCATCTAGACCCAAACACTCGCTACGCACGCACTCGCAAGGTCAGAGATATTATATCGTGAGTAAGTAGCAATCTTGATATAGTGGCAGGTATACAACATGACTAGTAGCTAGCCATACCGGCTCAGAAAAAACCAAACCGCCTACTCACACGTATGGCCCGGGAATCGAACGGGGGCCTTCCATGTTACGGAGCAAGAGAATTTAAACACCCCATAGCAGTTAAATGAACAGAACATAAATCGCGACACAATACAATAGTTATGAATAGTTAACCAATAATTCAAATATAAATCATATCTTCTTACAGGAATAAGATTTATATAAACGCCCTGTACTTAACAAACTAACACAGCATGTAACTAAATTTATTATAATTGTTTTCGTGTGCATAATATTGTTTTAAAAAAAGTTTAGTAGTGCAAAGTTTGTAAAGTTGGCGAGGATTAATGCGACGTGTAGGTCCTTGTGCCGTGCTCATTTATAAATAGTGCAGCTCAAAAGGTTAAATGTTTTTTTTATAAATTAAATTTTCAATTACGATTCATTATGTTCGTCATGTCAGAACAAGAGTCTGCATAATATTATTATACGTAAGCAAGCATAATAATAAGTATCACGCCAAATTGCCTATTACCTAATACACAGTACATAGCGATAAATACTCTTTTCAAAGTTAAGCTTGTATTTTATTAATATTATTTTATGTTTGTTTCCTCATATATGTACTATATGCACATAATAGATAAATAAATTGTATTTAGACTTATGCATCCCGCAAAATGTAATTCATTAACTAAGACTATTCGTAACAGCATTTAAACATCAAAATAGTTTAATAAAAGTTGTCTTATGTACTTATTAAAATCGATCGAAGAGATTGCTAATTTGTAAATATTTTTACATCTACACTAGCTAACATTATACTTCAATTTCGCATAGTGTTAAGTGACAATGAAACTCGACCGCTCAGAAATCACTAGCGCATTATACGCACAGTCGTTTTATAGCGAAGGATTAAAATCAAAGAAGGTGGTCGCCAGCCAAACGCATTTGAATACCCTTGCTTCTGACTAAACTCCACTATTTATATCCACATATTACCCAGCTTTTTTGTTAATGACAAGGACTTATCTATTGCACATCGAGATAGATGCATTCAAAATCAACAACTCCATTAATCACTATTATTTTGGGTGTGATAATGCACTATACCTGCTTAGCTTTACAACCATATCTCTAAACATTAAGTTATCATGATGTCGAATAAATACAGTGTAGTATTGGTGTGGACAGTGCACTGTGTGCCATCCTTAATTATAACACCTAATTAGTAAGCATATCACTATCACTTGAACATGTCATCACATCAAAGAGTTTTGTTTTTTTTTTTATTTATTTTTATTTTAAGTAAGCGACAAAACGAGAGAGATATTCACCTGATGGAAAGTGATACGCCAACCCATAACAATGTGGCGCTACAACTAGGTAGTAGTAGAATAGTATGTGCTGATACATACACCACATTGTGCTCGTCGCCTTGAGACAGAAGATGTTGTGTCTTGTTACCCCAGTACCACTAGCTACTACTACTAATAAGTTACTTATGATCAAAAAAATTTAATGGAATATGAACAATGATATTACATTGTTCATAACATTTTAAATTGTTGAACTTATAGAAAATAACTTTATAACATAACATGTTTGCACTTTAATAAAAACCTCCAAACCTGTGTGTGACAGCTTTCAGTGGCTGTATGTGTTATGATCACCCATGGTATAGGCTGTACCAATTTATCAAGTTCACCGGCCACTGGCTGAGCCAACCAATCTGTACGTGAAACGATTCTCAGATGATTCGGTGCTATCAGCAATGATTCCTCTGAAAATTAATTTTTTTATAAAAAACCTTATTTATAAAAGCCATGACTATCTATAATTATTAAAAAATAATGTTACTTAAAGTACTTTCATAACTTAATTTTTGATTTACTTATTGTATATTTGACTTATTTATTCAAAGAAGTAATAGGACAAGTAGAATGATTGTCTGAGGAAAAAGCCCAACCACAATAATGCACTAATTAGGATTGACATAAACTATAATAGTACCATATGCTCATCACCTTCACACATATTATTTAATAACTAAATATCTTTAAACCAAAACACAGTAACAATTATTCTCTGTGATTTTTTGGAAAAGAACAGACCATTGCTATGGTACCTGCATAAACAGTCTCAGGCAATAGAGGCCTACTACCCATAACAAGAAATAACTTTAGTATATGTACATAGAAAATTTAGGAAACCACAAAATAATTGAAACTATAAATTTGTAAAGAATATAAATACCTTTATCTATATCATACATGCACATATTATGACTTTTGACTTTGCTCTTCTCTTTACTACAATTTATCTTTTCACCAACAGCAGATGCCATTTTTGTTAGTAATGAATAGTATGAAAACATTATCAACAACACTATTGGCAACACAATGGTTGATAAAAGAATAATTGAAATATCGTCATTACTTGATCCCACCACCGTGATGTTCGCTGAAATAGTGTTCATGACTTATTATTATACAAACTTCTAAATCATAATAATAATAATGATAATATGCATATAAATATATCAGTGCAGTGAATCATACTTCTATACTGTATATACTTCAATACAAAATTTTATGTTTTTAAATATAACACTGATGGATTCGCAAAATTGATTTAGTAATAACTAAAATTCAAATTCAATTATTTTAATTTATTAAGCATTATTTATTGTATGAGATTCTTAATTTGATATTGTCTGAAGTAGACATTTTAATGTCATATTTTTTTTTATATAGACCTCATAAATGGTTCCATGAACTACTAATTCACTTTCTTAAATCCTGTTTATTGTTAGTTATTTTGTTGTGAAATATAATTGTTATAACATATCCTTAAAGCCATTGAGTTATAGTGAAATATTTAAGATGAACAGTGGTTTTGATATTATTTGTTATAAAAAATAACACTTACCTGAAGTATCTGTTGGGCTATAAGTAGATAATGTATTACCATTACTCTCAGTCTTAGTTCTCAATAGTAAAATAATAGCACAAATGCCTCCAACTACAACTACACATAATGTGAAGAATGTTAATTTGTGCCATGTTAATATTTTGTGCTTCTTTACAGCTGTAAAATATAAAGCAATATTTGTATATATATATATATATACATTATACTTATTCCAGTACCATTTAATAACAATTATGTAACCAACAAATAGTTTTCTTTTGTACACTTGATAAGACAAGCAGGATGTCCACTTAACAGAGTGATATACCTACCATAACTAAATTTGGTTCTTATTTAAATTTCAATACTAATATCTGGTCTTTATGATAAAGCATAAGAGACTTTTATGCAAGTTATTCCCAGAATTTAGCTCTAATAAATTCAATGTTTTTTTATACATTATTAAGTGATAAAATAAAGAGCATCACAACAATAACAATGTTATTTACAATTATCACTATAAAATATGTGATTGCATTTCTTATTAGTAATACTTATTATATTATTAGCTCAACATATGTTAAATATATATTTCAAAGCAAACAAAAGATACTTTAGTTAGTAGTTACTAACCTTTCCTTCACATTTTAACTATTACACCCAAATTCACCCCCTTTGTAAAATATTAAATCTTAAACCATTGAATGTAATCAAAAAATAAAAGTATGGTAATATATATCAAATATATTGCTATACAAAACCTTATGTATGTATGCGAAATGTATTTTTTGGCACTTTGATGACATTAGCAGGAGGGCAATGTTTGCTCAAGATGATAATTTAATTTTGTAAAATGTATGTGTGTAAATATATAATATCAAATCGAAATTAAGAATGAAATATGATATAAATTATATAATCCCAACTTACAGGCCTTACACTCTGTTTTAGTAGTGCAATCTTCATTTTTCACATCATCATCCTCTGTTCTGCTATACGCTGCATTCTCAAAGCCAGATTTATTTTGTATAATTATCACAGGACCATTAAAATAAGTGTTATTCCCAAATTGAACATTATCTGAATTTGATATGGAAACACTTCCAAACACAGGTATTGTAGAAGTCTGCACCACATTATCCAAGGATGTCTTGTATGCAGTACTGTCCGGCCTTGTTACTGTTTGTTTATCACTAGAACTGTCATCATCGTCGCTTATTTCCTCGATAATTTGCAAATCTCCAATATCTCCTTCAACTTTTATTCCCGAATTATTTTTACCATTACAGTCACTTTTCATAGCCATTTTACTAACCTTTCCTTCACATTTTAACTATTACACCCAAATTCACCCCCTTTGTAAAATATTAAATCTTAAACATGTAATCAAAAAATAAAAGTATGGTAATATATGTCAAATATATTGCTATACAAAACCTTATGTATGTATGCGAAATGTATTTT
>DWGN01000346.1:0-10152 GCA_018247655.1 Euryades corethrus
GATAATAGTTCTAAATACATATGTATTAGTACAGACAGTTAGTGGTATGATATTAGAAATATTATTAAAAAATGATTTTTTTTCTGAAAACTTTAACGCACTGTATATCAAAATTTAAAATGTTAAGGACACGCGTTCATATAAAATTTTCTTCCTAAAATGAACTCAAAAATCAACTCCTTAAACATTGACATTCAATTAGGAAACACCTTGTATATATAAAATACAATAT
This sequence comes from Euryades corethrus, assembly GCA_018247655.1. Lineage (NCBI taxonomy): Eukaryota > Metazoa > Arthropoda > Insecta > Lepidoptera > Papilionidae > Euryades > Euryades corethrus. The sequence goes on from DWGN01000346.1 coordinate 233, forward strand.
AACGGTAATAGGTAAGTGTTGCCGGAGACTATTTTATTGACTAGGCTTATGTCAGTGCTTTTTTCTGTCGCCGAATAATGTTTGTTAATATTACTTAATTTAGATTTAAAAGAACCGTACTTAGTGAGGACTATGGCAGTGACTTTGGTTCTTCTGTGAATCTCCTCATTTCTGATATGATGATAGCGCAGAGTCGACAGACCGCCCACTAGGTGGATAGGTAATAGCGAAAGAATCGCTGGGAGACTCATATAGTGCAATACCGTATTTAGTAGTATGTAGTAAAACACATTACATGAGATCCAACAATGGACAACCTACTCTTTAAATGATAATGATGATGATTGAACCTGCGAAATTACTATGGTAATAAGACTTAACAAGGCGACGAGCACATTGTGTTACAGTGTTTTCCTAAATAGTTCCATACTGTTAAGGGCAGGTGTATGAAATATTTATTTTAAGCTTTAACGATGGAAAGTTTTTTCAATTTATCCATATTAATATATTTTTGATTATAATTAGTTATAAAGTATTTAAATAGTGGTATATTTTAATAGCAATGAACACATATGTGCTTATTCCTCCTGCACTATCATTTTAATGCACTGCTATAGGCGTTATTAAATGCTTAACGGCTAGCACTTAGAAAAGGGATAATTTGCTTTGCTAATAAATGCTTATTGATTAAAATATGTAAAATTTAAGTTTGACAAGAATTCGAATTACTTTTATAAACTTATAGCCGTATACTACGCAATTTATTTACAATGTTTTGTAATATTTCATGAAGATTTTAATCTAAACTTGTGCGTTTTATATTTTGTTTCGTAATAAATTATTTGTCACTAAAAATTACTTGTCGTTTGAATATGAGCAACGAATAAGTGAATCTCATCAGTCATTCGAACAGTCAATTATACAAAAGTAATTGTCACTCACAAGTCACTCGTGTATAGTGCGACGTACCTACACATACTCAAAGATTTCAGTTAATTTAATTTCAATACTATTTAGAGCACAGTTTGTTGCAACAAATTTTTTAATGATCTCGGAACCTGGCGAATATGTTTGTATCCTTTTAATACAGTTTAAAATAACGAATTTAAATTCTAAAACATTTTTACTATAAAGTCAATATATAAACATTTGCTAAAAAATCGGAAATATTAGTAAAGATAATTAATATAGAACAAAGCTGACTTTTAGTAGCTTTCCCTAAGTTCTCTCTATAAGATGCAATGTGAGAACGAAAGCCATTTATCATTCATATAATGACACATGCATAAAAATTGCCTTTCTTGAAGCATGTTAATATCCACTATTCTTCAATATACCGGAAGCTCATGTTTAGTTATGACTGAAGCTGAGCCTCTACGAGATGAGATCATCTTATCACGGATTTACTTGAGTTTTAAAATCAAAGAATTAGATATTTAAAAAGAAATATCTAAACAGGACGAATACAGTCTGTAAAAATCTTAATAGGTAAGATTTTTTTTGATGTATTTGCTTTTGTGGACACTTCCAAAGCTGTATTGAAAACCACTACTTCTAATGAAGGTCACTGCAAGCGCACGCTGATAATACTTTGAAACCAATAAACAATACTGCTTGTTGGGCTTTGTTGAGTGGGTTGGTGGTTTAGTTGGGGAATTTTTGATCGCAGAGTCTTCGCTCAAACAGTTACGATCATCACGCCGCAATATATCTGCTGCTGTTGGAGAGGCTGCGGGCGCGGGCGGCGGGGGGCGCTAGTGCTGGGGCAGCTGGCGTGGCTGGTGTAGGCCAGGAGGTTCGCCGACCAACCCGACGGCCTTCCTCCGTTGCCGATCAAACACTAGCGCGGGGGCTGCACGACGCAAGGCGCGAACATCATAATAGGTACATAGAGTTTTTTAAATTTTTAATGACAAAAAAATGCCAACAAAACACTTTTTATAATATTTGCACCTTGCACGCCAATTATAACATGTTCTTATGTCAAAATTTTGTACTATAATACCATCTCTTGATAAATTGAAGTTACACATAAGCAACATCAACGAATTAATAGCATAAATGTACTCTTAATTTCAGGTTACTGCACACGGGAGAAGCGCAAACGAGAGAATACAGAGCTAGTTCAAGTGTACCGCCTGTGGCTGGTGATGCGTCGTCTTCTGAAACTCAACGACTATTGTCTCTGGCCGGAGTCAATATGACCGAGCAGCGGTTACTTCAAAGGAACTCAGACCCAACGGAAACGCACAGGAGCTTTTTAGTTGGAAACCTCGAAGTCCCGTCCAATAGAACACACGAAACAGAATCGACGAGACTACTTTCAGTTCGAAACATTGATGTTTCTCAATCGAACCAGAAATTAGGAACAAAGTTAAACGAAAACCTGCCTGCGCATAGGCTCCTCAGCGCGACTTACGAGCAGCAACAGAACATACTTAAACAGTCGAGCGAAGACTGTCGACGGCTTTTGCAACAATCGACAACAGTTGGATCAGAACCTAACAAAAATAATGATGGCACCAGACTTTTAACGTCCTCGAGCTTTGATTCTAAATGTGCTATTGATGGTGGTCGCTCTTCAACAACTGATCACAGTGTTATAGCAAATTTTCTTCAAAACTCCGCATCGGCGACCAATTTCAATTCGGACAATGTAAAATTGCCAAATTCAACAACTTTTACTATGTGCTCAGAAGCAGCTAAACTTATGAATACTTTACAGCAATCACCATTACCTTTAAAAGGCACAGTTAACCTTAGCACTAGTCCAATACCTGCACAATTCACCGATACAAAATTAACTAGTGTGCTGGAGCAGCCTAAGCCATTAGAGTCAACTAAACTAGTATCACAAGCTCAACAACAGGATCTAAACCGTTTACAAACTTGTACACCACCTTTTAAAGATTATATGAATCATCACTTACCGTCATATCCATATTTACAAAGCAGTGTTATGCCACCTATATCTAGTGCTGTTGACGGTAATTTTCCTCTAACCGTTCCTACTGGTGATTTATTTCAAAACACATTGTACAGACCAGACAGCAAATTTTCGCTAAATAGATACACAACTAGTCAGACTTACGCCCAAGTTCATCCTACAAATGCTAATGAAGCAACAAAATTTCAGCAGCAATATTCTTCCTCCACTGATGAAGGGTGCGAAACGGATATGGAAGATGTTCCAACAGTTCCGACTAGCATGCAAAATAGACTTAGTTCGTACGCGAGTTCCAGCTCAAGCAGCGGAGTTGTAACTTTTTTTAACAACAAAAGCTTAAGTCAAAACCTTAGCTGTGATTCCTCACAGAGCAATTTCTCGACTTTTGAAAGTTTAGACTACCAACTATCCGATTGCTCCAGCGAATTAGCGAGTAGTTTACCAAGCTGCACTTCAAACGAAGATAAAACAGTTTATGAGAATACTTCACTAGTTAATACTAGTCCAATGCATCCGTGCGTTTACATATCGTCCTACAATAGCAAAACTAGTGGCACGGGTTTTATCGCCCGACACAATCCTATTAACTATCAGTCCGTTAACAAAAATAGCCAAAGGACGATAACAAGAAGTCCTGTTGATTTCAGAGAGGGCCGTCGAGCTAGTGATGGTCTTGTGGCACAACAAGCAGCTCAATCAAATGATACTCAAAAAAGTCTAGCATTCAATAGTCAAAGGTTGAATGAGAACTGTAAAGCGAAAGGTGTCCTTGAACTACATCTCGTGCAAAAGGAAGCGTTGAAACTGAAAACGCAATATCAGTCCACAATTCCAGCAGAAGAAATGACGCAAAGGCAGTTACAACACAATCAATTTGCAGCTAGTTATTCACCGCATTATCTGGACACTAAAACACCAACGCCCAAACGTATTAGTCTACCTGAGAGTTTTAACTACTCAAGTACTTCACCACCGATGCCGGCAAGTCCAAAAATGATGGCCCAACTCCAAGATCCATCGGATTTAGCACATAGTTCTTCCGTGACCCAAGTAAGCAAGCCTCCTCTACAACAACAACTCATGCAGCACAGGCTTTTTCAACAGAAACGGCAATTACTCCAAAAGCAAATGACTCCTCCAAATATGCCGACACACGAGATGGTTCCTATCCATACGTTGCAAGTTGGTTTAAGCAGACGCCAAATGTTACGTCAACAAAGTTATAAAATTGCACAACAACAACAAATATTGCCACCATTACCATTAACCGAAACGGAAAATCGGGACTTATTAGCTTTTCAAGCGATTGTGGAAGATCCGAACAGAACTATAAAGAAAGATGACGAGGAGGTATCCAAATTTGCATATCAAGGTTCGATGGAGATAAGCATAATGAATAAAGACAGATTGGGGAACGAGAACTGGTCCAACTTGCCGTCTAGCTTGCAAACCGCTTGCCAGATATCGGAATTAGCAGGTCGGCGCGAAGAGAGGGAAACGGCAGAGGGGGAGGTAGATGGGAGTAGTCATTCCGCAATGGACACTACTCTGTGGCAGGGACAATGGAATGCGGGACTTTACCAACCGCAAGCTTGTTTCCAGGTATTCCAACAGATAAACTAGTTAGATCTCTAAACGTAGATCAGTAGATCATTGGTAGTTATTGTTTGCACTCAGCGTAACAAGCGATAGAGTATATCACAGACATCGTCGACTTGTACGCAAGCTAGATTAAATTTGGTCTCATTTTAGTATGTATTTGTGAAGTGGCAAATTTTTTATTACATACTATGTATTTATTTACACTATATCCAATACGGAGTCATTAGAATGCATGACAATAACTAGTGCTTTAAAGTTATTTGTGTCTCCTTATAGCAGCTAAACAGTATCATGTAAATAAGAGGTAAAACATTTACAAAGGATCTAAGTTAATGTTATTATTCATTCCCTTATTATTCTATAACTAATGTGATTATCCTTGACCAGCTATTATCCTTTGTAGAAATTGGAGTTACTCTTGCCAATTTGCTGCGTTGTCAGCGTTTTTTTTTTAAATAAGCTGTTTAATGAAACTGTTTTTTATAATGTTATATGTCTTACTTCTCACTACAAAAACTTTTTCAATTTTCTACTAGCTAATCTTATTGAGAGAGTAGATCTATAATTTTTTACTCCAAGATAACTATGGCATTAGAAAATCTGTCATGTTCTCAGGAGACCATGAGCCGAAGGCCACATCGGTTTAATAATATTTAAATAAACTCTGAAAAAATTAGTTTCATTAAATATGAATGCATCGCGTAATATAATATTAACCATTTTGGGAATTGAACTGTTTTCACATAAAAAACTAAAATGTTCCTAAATATATATATATCGATACATAAATTAATAAAATGTTTTCAATTATATAGATTTAAGCATCTATTTATTAAATACATTTTAAGTTATTGTTCACTAAGTGCTGTATAGTGATTTTGTTACTGTTTGCTAAATACGAAGTTATATTGTAAGATGTGATAGCTTTACTTAGAAACAAGTTTTTTTTTATTTTATAAGTAAATGTATAATTTATAATAGTTCATTGGTTTTATTTTCACACCTTTTTGTACGTGCCGTTTTGAGACTGGTAGATCACACACGTTTGCATGCACATATTTATATATGTTTACGTATAGTACGTATTTTATTACAATTTTCGAAACAATACCAAATATCATATAATTCAATAAAAGGTGTTTAGGAAATACCTGCCTCCATGGCGCATTAGTTAAATCCATGCAAGCAACATGGAACTCCGTGGTACAAGGCTGCATGTTCCCGAAAATGGTTGGAGTATAGCTTTTTAGATTCCGCCAGGCTTTCTTATCACTTTAATGCTGTACATCCATCGCTACGTCATCATTGCTATACTCTTTCTGTCTACCTAAAAGAGCTAGTTTATTCTCGGCGAGCACTCTTTTCTATCAATGGCGTTTGTTAGTCACTGAATATAACGTGAAATTTAGAACAAGTGACGGATCACTCGGACGGACTGCACAAGACAACACGGAGAGCTCATTATAAAAACAACATCAGTATCGTTTCTGTCGAATATCATGATTTATAATGGTCAGTCACAGTGATTTGCTAAATACTAAACAAAAATATAGAAATCTTTTATCTTGGTTATATACATCGACAAGAGTTATCAAAGGAAGATTTTGAACTTGATGGTTTTGCAGGAATTAATGACAATGCCAAACGATTATTTAAATAATGGTAGTGTACTAATCATTGTAATTTTAAATTTTTATATAATATTTATAACGAGAAAAGAAAATCTAAATTTATTACGAAATTGTTTTTTATTACGTCTACCATAATTCTTCACTCATTCATCAAAGATGAAATAATATTAAATACTTTTTACTTCATTACTCGTAGTAATTTCTATCGGAAACTATCTAGGTAAGTTCCACCGTAAGTATTTTTATGCACCAAAAGTATATATACATAGTTACTCATCATACTCAAGTTCTGGAAACGAATGTAAGTAAACGTATCAATATATATATTTATTTGTTTCAGCCTTCCTGGCAAGGACACAGTCTACCACCAAGCGGTAACATGCTTCCGCTAAGTGAGAGTCCTATTTTAGAGTTAACCGAACAAATGGAATCAATATAAAGTCATATTCCAACGCGTTTTATTGTTAATCTTGTATAACACAAAGTGTAACGCCATTATCATCATGACTTTGATTCAAATAAATATAAAATATTGTATTTAAAATCAAATTCGGAGGAGAAAACTTTAATAAAATTCAAAGTTTGTGTTAAGTTGTTAAATACCAAATAGTGATAAACAACAAGACAATATCATTATAGGTTTAATTGTCACATATAATTAACATAATTTTGGCTATTAATATATATTGATGCAATTGTTCACTGTGATAGACATTTGGAATTAATCACATCGACGGTTACTAAAAAAAAATGTATTTCAAAATGAACACTGCCACAAATGTTTCAATATTTTGCTGTTTGCTGATATTTATATAGCAAATATATTATTGACATTCAACCATTGCGCATTGTTTAAAGTTAAAACAAAATAAACAAAGGATTTTAACTTAGCGAATATTCTTAAACGTTAAAACTGGGACCATTGTTGAAATAAATGCATCTTTACCGATATAAATAAGTCTCTTTCTATATGTAAATTTGTAATTTCTTTACTTACACGCTCACAATAATAACATTTTGTATTTGTTTATATTTCAACAAATATATCCAAAATAATTTCTGCTTTGCAGCTATAAATGAATGTGTCGTCGTATTAAATTCCAAGTGACTATCTTTGTTGTTATGAAATTTTCTGTAAATAAACTACCTCGGTAAGGTGTAATGTTTGAAATAAGACTGAATTCAGTGTCAATTCAGATCAACAGTAAACCAATCATAATTGATGTATTCCGTACCGCTGAAGTTCATATTTTTAGTGAAGATGCTTGTTTATTTACGAGAAATAAATGTAAACTAACTTTAAGGTAGACATATCAACTTTTGATTAGATTTTGATGTAATTTCGTTTACTTGATTCCTTAGTTTAATAATAATTACCAACATAACAGAATATATTACAGAATACACATCACAAAACAAGGCAGGACTGACAAAACATGATGTAGTAAAAACAGTTTAATACGAATACGAAAAATCTTCACGGAGACATTTTCACGTTATCCGATACACATCATTATAAAGATATAGGAATATATTAAATGTTTGTGCCGTTATAGGTAATTATGATTTTATGTTTAATCACTTTCAACTTCGATGCATATAACTAGTATATATTGCGTTAACAATAAATATAACAAAATAATAAAAAATCTTGCAATGTTTCCTCTGCTGAGCCTTGGGGCTTTTGCTCACAAAAAGATACAAGTTTATTAATCCACTAAGCTGGCCAGTGAATTGATGGGTCTCGAAGCAAAATGGTTTTTTTTTTCATAGAAAACATAAGCTCAATGGAGATAAAATCCGCAACTTACTAAACTAATGATCAATAACTATATAACTTTGAAAAGATCGCGAAAATGATATTCTATGTATAATCACAGGCATTTTATTACAGTATTAGTTTAAACCATTCATTACAATAAACTAAAAATTATTAAATAACAATGAACGAAGCTTTATCAAATCGTAACAATAACTTAACATACGTAAGACATTAAATATATAAATTTGGAGTAGCGTTCGACGTAATTGTAGGCAACGTAGAATAGTTGTTTGGAAGCTTTTACACGATTAGAATTATTGCCAATGTATTATACTCCGTCATAATGAACTTTAGGTTCATATTTAACCAAATAAGTTACTTCAGATAAGTAGACAATTTTATATACTTAATTACAAGACGAATTAGATGTAGAGCAACCACACGTATTTATTGTTATTATATGAACGCTATGGATTGGTCACACAGCTCGGTGCAGACTGTCCGTTTTTACAAGCAATAAATGTATAATAGATATTTTTTTTTTAATATTACATCCTCATGTTATCACTATTACAGAATTGCTGTATTCCAGCTCAAAATAAAGCTGTAAATAGAAGTACAGCCTCGGCAACACCAACACCATTTTACATGAAATATACTAAAGTATTAGTATATAAACAATAAGACCGTGGCTTAGTGAACCGTTTTTAATATATGATTTTAATTTGTGTAACGTTATAATTATTATTCATTTAATTATGTCCGAAATTGTCAATTAAGCATAGGCCAAGGATCTCCACGTCGACCACATTATCTATGTGCTGTAGCCGTATAGCAACACATCAGTCAGTAAAAGTCATTTATTATGAAACGGAAAATCCAGTTTTTAGTTTATCTTTTTTTAAATGTTTCTTTTCTTTAAGCCTTAAACGTTATCTGAACATGTTTGTTTTTATGAAATTTAAAATTTGGATATTGATTGATGATCTAACGTAGTCTGTACTGAGCTAATAACTTGCAAGATAGTTGTCCATTCATTTTTGTACAATTTTTTTTTGGTTGTGATGTTATTTATGACAGATTGTTGAACAGTTTATAGAACTGTATTAATAAAACTTGTCACTAATCTGCTGTTTTATTACGTTCAGGAATAAACATCCTATCAAGTATATGTTTATATAAAAACTACTAACTAATGATCATGTACTTTAACTTAGAACAGAGAATATATGGATTAATTTTAAAAAATTCTTCGATAGCACACTGAAATTAAAATAGAGCAACCCAATTAAACTGAAATTTTAAGAAGACGGTTGGGTCGAAAATATTTTTTCTGAGTGGAGTTACAACAATGGATAAGATCAGATATGAGTACATAAGAGCAAGTTTATAAGTGGCATCAGTGGTAATCGAAGAAAGAACGACAATCGTCTGTCCTAAAACAGACATATTTTGCGTAGAGAGAAAACGGATGTAATAAAGAAAGTTTTAAGTATGAATGTCTTTAGATGGAGAGGAAGAGGATATGAAGTGTAAGGAGATGAATAAAGAATTAACGTCTGAAAGGAATGCCTGAATAAAAGAAACATTCGCCAACCCCAAATAAATTGAGAACTTTTTTTCGGAACTAACTACTTAAAATTATTAAACGGGATAACAAGGATTTGACAATGTCAAGGTCATAAGCAGATGTCACCGGTTCTTTTGAATATAAAATGTTATAAATATATAAATAATATACCCATCCCATTATAATGGTAATGAAAATATAGGATTGTTTAACACAACACAATTATTTTATTACTATAATAATATCATCAAATTTCATTAATTTTTTTCCTAGATTATTAATCAAGTTGCAAGTTTTGTTTATGTTATTAATTGTAAAAAAATGAAAATGTTTCACACCTAAATTATTGCGTAATTCGTGAATCAAATTTTCGGTGATTCTAATCACATTTCCAGTATCTGTTTGTAC
>DWGN01000347.1:0-10146 GCA_018247655.1 Euryades corethrus
ATTTGGCGGCAGAAATAGACGCTGCGGTGGTACCCACCTGGACGGTCTCCGGCAACAGAGACCTACCACCAGTAAAAGTAGTAAGCGTAAAGTTATTTAAGACATTAGTTAATATATTGGTATAACTATTAAAAAAATACTTGAATTTGTCTGATGTTATTATGTTTATAACATAAAACCTTATTTTTAATATATAATATTTTATTCTTAAGTTAAGCTTCAATGAAATATGTAGCAGGCGACTTAAAGTGTTTTCGGGCTCTTAGGCTTTAAAAGTGAGATATCCTGAGCTCGCTAATTGATTAATTAGTACCTTATTACCCAATAAGCGAGCCAGCTATGAACGATAAGTACCTTATGGTCTCGTGTTTTCATATGAGAGTGAGATTACTAAGAAGTGTTGTGGCCCTCACTAGAATGTACTTAGGTTTCTCGCAAAGATAACCATCAAGGCGGTTTATAAGCGCAGAAGCAGGGTATATATAGAATATTTCTTCCCACAAAAATAAAGGTAAGTACCACTGCAGCCCATTTTTCTATCGCAATACCAATGTGTATACATTCCTGTAATCAGGTTTAAAGGGGGTAATAGTTAATAGATAACTATGGTAATTAGATGTAACATTTTATGATCCTAAAGAGGGTAACTTTAGTAACGAAATAACAAGTGGCCATAGCATATACCATATACCATACCACTTGTCACCCATAGTGACAAGTGCAACAGCATGTGGTTATGTATCATGACAATTAATAGGTTATTATAGAAAGACACTGGATACAAATGTCTCCTTCGTCTTGTTGAGTAAATAAAGAAACAATATAATCAAATAACTTTTTTATATTAGAAATTTATACATATATATATATATATATATTATCAATGACATTAAGTCAATTTCCGAACCCATACAACGTTCTTCCCTGTCTCTTCAAAGCGTAAACAATATCCATTGCGGTCACAGTTTTCCTCTTCGCGTGCCCGGTGTAGGTAATAGCATCGCGTATTACAATCTCCATGAACACCTTCAAAACATTCCTCGTCTCTTCGTAAATTAAACCGGATATTCTCTTAACGCCGCCGCGACGGGCCAGTCTACGTATAGCTGGTTTCGTTATGGCTTGTATGTTGTCTCTAAGTATTTTTCTATGACACTTTGCTCCTCTTTTCCCGAGGTTTTTACCTCCTTTGCCGCGACCCGACATATCCGCCTGCGGATACCAACGTTGTGATACGCTGATACGCTAACGCGGCCTTTTATACAAACTGTTTCGAATAAATTATGGTGAATTGAAGGTAGTTTGTTTAAATTTAACTGATGTTTATTGGAAAATACCCTCTGCACTTGTCTTCTTTTAGCATAATAATTAAACCGTGTTAATACAACTGTAAGCATCGTTGTTCATTAAACTGATCGGCAATGTCGAGGACGCTCTAAGTCGGTACTAAAGCAGCTCTTATTACTATCGCCAAATAGTAATACGTAAACATTACTGTGTTCAAGTTCAAACGGCGTTAAAACAAGCAAAATTAACGAAACTATAACTTTTTTCATGGCGACGAGCATAATGCGATGCTGTTGTATACCCTTCTTAATTATTGTTATATGTAAGGCGTAATTATTATGTTAAATAAATAGAATAAAATAGTTGCGTATGAATATTGTTAACTTAAAATAATTTTGTTTTTACAATATTTTCAGTATAATAAGAGTATTACATATAATATCGTAATAAGTCTAGGTATTTGGGCTACTGTCTAGGTTCTCCACTGTAAAGGTGTTTGCTACCATACAACAGTATCTCGAATTAAACAGCTTTGTAGGTAGTGAACTTGCTGGAGAAAGAGATTTAGCATTTTACGTATGTAGGCGATGAGCACAAAGTATGAGTATATACTCTTAATTCGGTTCTATTACCGTCAGATGAACGGCCACCCTTCGCTTAATGACAAAAGCTGCATGAACGTGTAAATCAAAACATTACAAATAAGATCGCATTCGTTTCGTAACACTCGCTAGTTGTAATACTCTATAATTTAATATCTTCATCCGGTTAGTTATACAAAAAAAAAAATTAAAAAAACAACAAAGTAATATAAGTAGTTGAAAAATGGCGCCTGTGAAAAAACCGAAACCCGTGCTAGAATCGATGGAAAAATCGATTGAGATGATAAAGAAGAAGAAGAAGAAGAAGATACGGCGAAGTGAATTCAACTTCACGAGCTACTTATACAAGGTTTTGAAGAATGTAGCCAACGTGAAAATATCCAAGAAGTCAATGTTGATCATGAACAACTTCGTGAATGATATGCTGGAGAAGATAGCGGCGGAAGCTTCCATGCTGGTGTCTCACACCAAAGGCCAAACGCTTACCAGCCGCGACATACAATTAGCCATTGCTCTCCTCGTTCCTGGTGAATTGGGGAAGGTTGCTAACATGCAGGCTGCGAAAGCGGTCGCGAAGTATGAGAGAAGCAGGGAACCATCATCACCATGAATCAATCCTCAAGCATTTGATACAAGATGATAATATAACATAATGGATTTAACCACGTATTGACCATAACATAAAATAAATTATTGAGAAGATTATAAAAGGATATAATATATGATAATTAAATAAAGTTTTTATAAATTCTAATAACATAGTAAATTTATTTTTGTTTTATTTATTTTGACGTGAATACGTACTAACGTAATATTTTTTTTATGAAATTAAGCGACGAGATGTTCATCTGATGGTGTATGGTAGGCACGCCCATAATAATGTGGCGCTAGTTAGGATGGTACAGATTGCACCACATTGCGATCGTCGTCTTAAGACAAGATGTTCAGTCCCATTACACCAGTAATTACACTAGCTACAACGCCCTTTAAACCGGAACACAGTATGAATCACTTTAAAAGTTTATTCCGCTAACAGCTTTAAATATTCTTTCATTAAAACATTCTTGAATTTAATTAAACAAATATACGTCATAATTTCTTTTATAATGTTGATCTTATAAACATTCAAATTTGTTTCTTAAAACGTTCTAAACAGACTGAAAGTTATTTACAAATACCGTCACGTCTGCTAACTCTTTCTTACAATTATTGTCGGTAGGTTGGGAATAATTATTATACATTAAAACATTAGCATCAATGCTAAATACTTATATCATATCTTCACATCCACTGTGGGAGACGGTTTAGAAAATCTCCACCGCTATACTAACCCTGGAGTGACATAAAAGGCGACCAAAAAGGGAAAGAATTTTGGGCAAAGGTCATAAGATGTTTTTGTGATTATTACCAGTATACTCTATTAGTGGGACGAAAGCCAGAAGTGTGGAAGGCCACAGCTGTTATTTTTTTGGCTCAATCATATTCTAAATAGTAACATATTATATTATCTTTTAATCCTCTACATTTTCTACATTTTTATCAGAAGCGGTCATTTTACTACATCTCCCCATCACTATCCATACCTCACAGCTACCGACCAAGCGTGATGACTTATAGGCAACACTCCCCAAATGACGCCGACATTATGAAAGGCCTATATCCAGCAGTGGATTGGTAAGAATTGATGATGATGATGATCTCAACGTCCCTAACTTTCTACTATTAAAATGACTGTGCTTGTGGTAATGTTAAACTTAAATTTTGGTCTAGCTTCATGTTATCAAAGAAATAACGCTTCTAAATATAATTCAAACACCTACAGCATCATATTTTTCTTTATTTAACCAGATGAGTAATACGTTCACCTAATGCCCCGCCGATAACAATGTGGCACTACTTAGAATGAACACAGCAGTACATTGTGCTCTTTGCCTTGATACATGTTTATATCCCAGAAATTTCACTTGCCACAACGCCCTTCAAAATGGAAAATCGTAATGTTCGTACTGTACTGTTTGTCGACAGAAATGCTAGCTATGGTGGTACCTAGACGGTCATTGATAACAGAGATCTGCCACCAGCACATTTCACACTATAAAGGTTAGATAAAATAATATTTGTTTACAAATTCCATTTATTTAATAAAAAACATAGTAAATTTTAACTTAATAACAAATTTCTTTTACTTTACTAGTATAAATTTTTCTTATCTAAGTGTTCATGTCGTTCAGTTGCATCCAGAGTATGTAAGAAAACCATCATCAGCGTCAGTCATACACTCCCACAGGTAGACATGGCACAGAAAATCATAAATACGAAAAAAACTGTTTTTTTCTGTGAAAAATTTAAATCTATCAGCAAAACTATCACTTGCTATTAACAATTTATTTATTGTACACAAACCTTGAGGTTAACGAGTATAAGAGTATCTCCGTTGTGTAGTAGCTAACCGCTGGTTTTTATGCCATGATACCTTTCGGTTTGATATCTCAGCGATTTGTCATGGAGTAAGGACAGTACTTGGGTTTTATAAATCCTTTTTGATAGTTTCTAATGGTCGTTGGCCGCGAGAGACGAAATATTTAGTGTTCACGCAAACATCTTCGGTTTCAATGTCACATTGACATGACAAAGGTTTTTTTTTATTATTTTACAAAGCGACGAGACGAGCGAATCGTTCACCTGATGGTAAGTAATGCCTGCCCATAACAATGTGGCGCTAGTTATATACAGCACCACATTGTGCTCGTTGCCTTGACTCATTATATGTTGAGTGTTGTTACCCCAGTAATTTAGTACATGCACCGCCGTTCAAACCGTAACACAGTCATGTTTGCCCATCACTATTTGGTGTGGAGCTGCGGTGGTACCCACCTAGTCGGTCTCCGGCAACAGAGACACTACAACCAATGAATTTAGTTATTGCTTATTAGCTTTAAAGAAGCCAAATATAAATAGAAACACCTTTTCTATCATAACTTATTCATTAACCCGTACAGTAATTGGAAGGATAAAAATTGGCGGACGTCTGTTCCCAGGAGTTGAAAGCAGTTGCAGGTAAGTGCTGATGTCGATAAATTAACTCCATGTTCTTATTAATTGAAGTATTAACGGCTAAATATCAACCAGTTCACAATATTTCATTAGGTTGCGTGATGGTAGTAGGGATGTGGTGATCAGTAGACGCCGATATTGCTGAGTATATGAGTGAGTATCATTTGATGGACGTCGCGGAAGACAGTGCGAACGTTGTGGGTATCCGTGGCGGTGGTGAAGTGGAAGTAACACTCCCGGCTGCGACTAGCCTCTAAAACCACGAACCTCTCCGCCGAGGCGATGATCTCGCGTCGCTCTCGCTTCTTGGTCGTCAGATTCTATTCGAGGAATTAAAAAGGAATAATTATAATAATGTATACATTTATTACTTTAATTGTTTTATGTTGTGTATAATTTAAATTTTGTATGTCGCCAATATGTAAGTATACATTTTAAACGAATACATAAAATATCATATAACGTATATAATCGAGTGGAAGTCGTTTGATTATTGTATTATACTGTCATTGCAGCAGCATCAACGTAATAATGATATGTATTGTTACCCCAATAACTTCAATAGTTACAGCGGCTTTCAAACCGAAATACAGTAATATTTGTACAGCAGAAATAGTTACCATCATCGTTAGAATTCTAACATACAACATAATTAAAATTAAAATAAACTAAGTCACATCAAACAGATGTTTCATATAATGTGAAATTGAATACCGTGTTGCAGTGTTCATAGTATATATAATACTTAGTATAGTGTATATACTAGCTCTCCGTTATTACGGATAGATAAACTACAACATCTATGGGTAGAAGAAAAAAAATATTCTAACCACGAATAAACTCCTTATGAATAACTTAGTTCTGGTGTATTCATCGCCCGGTGCTTCGAAGTGGCTGTACTTTGGAAAGTACGGAGCTATACTCCTCCCCTGCCTGATCTTCGCCTCAAGGAGGTCCTGCTTATTTAGGAAAACAATGAGGCCAGCCTCCAATAGAAACCTGAAATAGATATCGACACAATGGTGAATTGAGTTATCAATACATCTTGTAACATTTTTTTAAAGAAATAATGTTGTTGTAGTATTATTAGTAAAATTTATAATTAAAATAAAAAAAATCTTTCTACCAATGTCAGCTACAAAAAACTAACTTCATTCAAACTTTTTGGATTTACAGCAAATGTTTAGTTGCTGCGCTATTAGGCTAATTATTTTTAGACGCATATTGATTGAATGTAATACTACCTGCTTTGCCAGACATCTTCGAACAGGATGAGAGCTTCTTTGAGCCGGTTCTGATGGCAATCCTCGCGCAGTGTTTGATCGAAATCGCTGGAGGCCACCACAAACCAGATAGCGTGAATCCCCTCGAAAACCTACAAAGAAAAATAATTAATAATCTTTTCTAGTGTAGAAAAATTAAGTTATAATTGTAAGGGTATGGCAGAATTAACAATGAATACATTAGGGTAGAAGTAAAAAATTAAATACGATCCAGTGTGTGCTACAGTAAGAAAAGATAAAGTAGAAAAATAATACAGATAAAATGTTATGAGCAGTTCAATTGAATTATGATCAAGAGCTTTTTGTTATCAAATTTAAGAATAATGTAAGATTTTTCGCAACCTAGTAATTTTGGTTTTAAGAAGTACCTGTATCCACTTCTTCCTCTCTCCTCGCTGCCCCCCTACATCGAACATCCAGAAGTCTTGTGTGCCACCGTGCATCGATTTTGGGACCTATAACATAAAGTTGATATAGTAAATATTTAAGGGCCCAGCGCGGGTTGATGATGAAACAAGAAAGTGGAAAATGGAAGAATACAGGGTGATCTATAAGACCTATGACAAACTTTGACAGATGAAAGCTAATGCAATTTTAAACAAAAACTGTCGAATGAACATAAGTCCGTTTTGTCTCGGTTAAAAAGTAATAACAAATGCAAATATTCACAGAATTTTTTAATAAAACACAATTTTTGAATAATGTGCCACCGAACTTGATTCAGTATATGTATTATCAGCAAGATACCACCACACCGAGGAAGAATTGTGACTTAGTGGTTAAACGAGGTTTTTCCAAATAGGTGGATTGGTTCAGAAGGTCCAGTAGCGTGGCCATCACGATCGCCGGATTTAAACCCTCTGGATTATTATGTGTGGGGACAACTGAAGCCAGAAGTGTACGGAGAAGAATTCAGAGTCGTGAACATTTATTAAACAGGATTTTTATCGCCGCAGAAAACATACAAAATGATCCTAATGTCATCGATCGGGCAACAGAATACTTGATTCGTCGATGTCAGTTATGCATTCAAGCAGAAGGAGGACATTTCGAGCAACTTTAACAACATATGGATACACTTTTACTTTTAATAGTTAATATTGTGTTATCATAACTTTGTTCATTAAAGAGTAAATAAAACTTCAAAGTCTTAATACTTTTTAACTACAACAATACGGACCTAAGTTAAGCCGATATTTTTTGTTTGAAATTGCATTAGCTTTCATCTGTCAAAGTTTGTCATAGGGCTTATAGATCATCCTGTAAATGTATGACCTGATCAATACTTTGACAGCTTTTTTCCTTCCCTTGCGAATATAGGCTATCAAGTTTAAATTGACGACGATGATGACATTGAGGTAATTAACCGAGTCTCCCCATGGTATGGGGTATAATTTCAGTGACAGCAGCTATTACGCTTATCATTACTAGTGCTCTTCTACCCGTATACCGAAAGTAGGAGTACGGCGGAAATATCTGTTCGGAAGTCTATTTGCGACAGAGGTCGGCAATAAGCTAAATAAATCATCATCTCTAATGGAGATCTTGGAGTTTGGGTAAATATCATTGTCCTGCCCATTTTCCTTGCCATTTAGGGCTGGTACAATATGTCTCTTTTCACACAGTTTGGGTTAACATAACGTATGTAACAAATATTAAAAATGTACAACATATTCACCGCTTTTAGGTGCAATATAAGGTAATTACCTTAACTTTGAATTCTATTTTCTGTATGCCGGTGGTTTTACGTCTACACCTCAAAATGTCGGCGTCCGAAGGAACGTAATCTTCTTTTCCAATCAGATCTATTCTGTCTAAAAAACTGCAAAAGATATAACATTTGATATATCCACTTTTCTTTCTAATTAAAAATGCAACTTCTTTTGTCTGAGGATTAAGAATGGGGGATCCAATTCCATTAAGTTTTATCAGAAGAAAATACGTCTATTTTTTTATGTGTATTCTCCTAAATCTGTTCTTGTCTCCCGTACCGTATTTTTTTCTATTTAATTCCATATAGCAATTAAAAAAAAAACTACAACAGTTATATAACCGTGTGTTAAAAATTTCATAGGTTATTACCATAGTTCTATATATAGAAATACGGATTTAAAAACATTCTTAGATATATTTTCAAAAGTAATGTACTTACTATTCAGCACTGTCAATCAGCTGATACTCGTTGGACCTTCGGAAGCATTCCCTTACACCACCATCTTGCCATAAATCTCGAACGTGGTCGAAATACGTCTAACATTATATAAATAATCATGTTAAAAGTATAGTAAAAAATATCATAAAATTATATATTTAATCTAGTAAATATTTTAAATATATATAACATGTATTTTTAATGGGGTACATCTAAATGCAGAATAAAAGAATAGAAAGTAGAAACCTCTGTATACTCCTGAGGACCATCAGGCCCCACTTTGAGCAGGTACTGTTGAGCGCGTTCGTTTTTAGGGTTCTGTAGACCGATGTTAAGAACCGGCATGTTCTGGATGATCTCGTATATTGACTCGTGGGTGTTGAACCTAATGTGCGGGATCATAGCTGTTCGTTCGCTGCAAAATGATGACTATTAAATAGAAAAAGTAGACAGCACCACATCTTGCCATATCATATCCGATACATAAGTGATAACTCTATATACTGTTAGTTAATTATATAATAATTTAAAACAGAACGCAGTTATATTAGTCTAGAAAGCAGTATTTTTTCTTAGTGTTTATCGGCAAAAAAAAACTTAAAATTAAGAACAAAATAATATGGCTTCTTTATAATAGAAGTTAAAAGAAGCGTTGGGGATATGTATCATGATATAATACGCATAAGTATTATTTTCTAATAATAAATAATTTATTACAGATGCCTTAAAATACTGACCTGTGACTGAAGCCTTTGACGTGTAAAATTTTCATTTGCTTTATTATCGTCGTCTTCCCACTCTCGCCGGTTCCCAGTAGCAATAGTTTGATAGCCTGATAGATGAGATTTTATAGGAAATATTCAGTGTTGGTAATCAGGTTTACGTACTCTACAACTAAGTCGCTGCTAAGCTAACACCGCTGTCATATTTCTTTTGGGTTAATAAGAAAAGAAGAAAGTTAATTCAAAACGGCAGAATTTTGTTTTTATAACCTTTTACGGGTTCTGTAATTGCTTGCTGCGATTAACAACAACCTTGATATCTATCAATGTGAGTTATTTCAACTCTTGCTACCTACTACTTGATAGTTAAGCCGTTTTTTTGCCACTAGTTTTGCAATTCTGACCCAGTATTTCAAAAAGATCCTGTTTATTAATATCGCCTTGCACGATGTTCACTATTTGTCTTCTTTTGACTGGATAATCCATTCTTTCTTCACATTAAATTCTCGGTAGACTGTAGCGTGGCCAAATAGCTAAATGGTCTTCTACCGCTTCCTAGCTAGTACGATCGCAGTCACAGCTAAAGGATAGGTTATAACTACCAACATCAATGTACACAAACACAAATTACATATGCGTCGTGTATGGTTAGTAATAGGAGTGCTAAACTTTTAAGGGGTGAATTTTTGTTTGTGAAGCTCATTAACTGGCCATCAATGTATATATGTATATCAAGAAATCAATGGTTTTAAAGATATATTTAAAAAAAATTGTTAATTGATCCAAATGAGCTACAGATTCGCCCCTTAATAGCTTTACACCCATTACCAATTAACCTGTATATCATTTAATATCAGATGGGTAGTGGTGTACATCTAGGTTGAAGCTAGTTTTGAGGTTTCACCGTTAAGATTAAGCTTCACATAATTACAAGATTCAGTATGGGGAAGTTTTTTTTTATGAAATTAAGCGATGAGACGAGCGAGACCTTCATCTGATAGTAAGTTATGCGCCTTTTTTTTTTGATCACGGATATACACTGCTCC
>DWGN01000348.1:0-10141 GCA_018247655.1 Euryades corethrus
CACCGCAGCGCCTATTTCTGCCGCCAAATAGTAATGTGCAAATATTACTGTGTTCTGGCTTGAAGGGCGTTGTAGCTAGTGAAATTACTGGGGTAACTACACTCAACATCTTATGTGTTTAGGCGACAAGCACAATATGGTGGTGTACATATCATCCTTACTAGCGCCACATTGTTATGGGCAGGCGTATCACTTAACATCAAATGAACGTCCCGCTAGTATCGCTGCTTAATTTCAAATATATATATATATATATGTATATATAATTACAGGATAAATATGCTTGGATTTATATCCATTGTTTTCTGTAAACAGTAAAACGGCTTAACCCTTTGGGAACTCCTAAATAAATGTATAACATTCTCTCGTGAGCTTCACCAACAGTCGAGGCGGAGGTACGGTGCGAGGTGGCAGCGAGGCGAGCCGCTACCCCCAGCGGTTCTCCAATAACAAAGATAAAGTATTTGTAGTAACGAGGCGTTTGACACGAATGCGGCCCATCAAGTGGCACCCCTGAAACGCTGACTGCGCCACTCCCGGACCCTCAGACGAGGCCTCGAGCCCGGCTCGAGGGTCTCTCCACGCTCAGCCAGTGTCTCGCCAACACTGCTCCCCGTGCCACTCGGCGGAGGCGCGTTCAGCCGAGTGCCTCTGTATCGAGATGAGAGAGATGACAAAATTAACGTCGCGCCCATCTTATAAATTCCAACTTGAATACTTCGGCTTCGGCTCTCACCCGTTAAGAGTAGTAAAACGGTGATGTTCTTGTCACACCTGATTCACATTTATCAAGCAGATAAAAATACATAACTGCTAGTAATTGAACCCAGTGACTTATTTTTGATTACCCTCTCTTGATCATTACAAAAGATAGCACTGCAGCAGAAAACTCTGTCCTAGAGCAGTACATTTACAAACTATAATACGATCTGATATGAACGACTCTGAAATAAAATTATAATTTCATGTTTTAAGATTATTTTAATAAAATCATTGTTACGAGGAAATGTATCTCTTTCTGTAAGGGGAGTGTAATGTAACTCCCACCGTATCAAAGTAACTTTAATCTATGTCCAAGAGATGGGAAACGAGTTAAAGTGAAATTACTGTAACTAGTAGAAACTTGATGTTTCACAGACGCGCTTCCTTACAAAGTTTCTTACCGCATTTTTCTAAAGCGAAACGAAAAAATCCTGAAGCCTTCTGGAAATAAATGGTGAAGTAAGTGCAGTTTAAATTCGAAACAAGTTTCGTACCGGACGGGTAGCGGCAACTTATATCAAGGTAGGAACTATTTGTAAAGGAAACTCCGTCCGTTCTAACTGATTTTTATTTTGGCTCTTACTATTGAAAAGCACACACCTCGCTCTGTGAACGTAAAACACTGAACAGTGTTTCGTTTTATGCACTGAAACTAGGTCTACCGGAGAGTCTCCAGGAATAAACATCTATGACTAGTAACTATGGGTATAGTTATATAACTGATAACAAATATATTTATTAGCTATAACTGACTTTACAAATTCTATAATATTGATGTGTCCTTGCTTTATGCAACAATAGTTTAACTTTCCAACAACAGTCTAATGATGACTGAATTATAAATAAAACAGAACTTTTATTCTTCTATAATAGCAATAGAAGAGTTTTAAAGAGAGAGAAAAATTTTATGTTTCTCTCAACACTTATAATGATGTCTCCATAGAACGCTTTCACTTCAGACTCTTCAACCCCATCCGAATTATAGTAAAGTTAAAACTTATTCCAAGTTATCCGCAACTTTAATTAAAAACGAATTAGTTGCGGCGCATTGAAACGTAGCGGGAGTTACGCAAGGAGGAGTACGTACTCAATAGGAGACTTCCGATTTTAATGACGCATTCATCCGGTTTTATGTATAATTAAATTTTTTTTTATATAAAAATCCGACGTCAGCTTGTAATTTATTCAATGCCCCATTCAAATCGCAGCGGCCGAGTACAAACAAGCTCATTAATGTGAATTACTTCAGCGTTTAAACGTGAGGCCGTTTTCAATTGAAACTCTTTCACTGGGTGACGACTGAACAATATAACGAAAGTATACTTTACAGAAGGTTCCAGAATTTTTCATGACAAATACTGTTTATGTTAACGAAGTAGAGTTTCCTTACAGGTAGAAGCTAGTTGGAGTGTTTTTTATCGAAGCGACGAGCGGGTGCGGTAGTTACGTATAGCACGTACTGCTTCCAATAAACTGCTAATCGCTTGTAGATATAATATCACATATTAGGTATACCCCTGCAGTAGCTAGCCGCATTTATTTTTAACACGAGCGATTTCATTTCCACAATCGTCGGTTGCGGTGCAGCCAGTGTACATTTTTAACATTTAAATAAATATGTCCATTCGCAGCGATATTGCGGTGTTTGCGTACGGCGATGTGAAACAGCAATCCCCGCTGAAACTAATTTTTGTTAAAATATACAGCGCAATGCTTCAGCGAAACAGCGCTCGCAACTTTTTTAATAAACGACACACACACATATACACACAAATACACGCAAACATAAGTGACGGTGTGTTAAGGTTATAATTGCATTCCGCGTCGACTGACTACACATATTAAGTTCTATACACAAAGATCATCTAGTTTAGTTGTTATGGTTACTGACCCTGTCACTGAAGCTTTTCTTCTTCAGTTGAAGACTAACAGGCACACCTAAGACAAGGTGGAATAATATAGTTTATAGAGACATATGTCAGCGCAGATCGATGTTGAGAATAAAGCAAAGTGGAGAAGAAAGATAAAGGAAGCTTTACCCCATTATCTTATGGGATAATGAATAGGAAGAGAGAGGCACTGTACTTATTTTGTATTAGTAAACAATGTACATACAGTGAAGTTCCACACATGGTGGAAGAAGTTGAGTTGCATATGTAGAAGTAAGTTCAAAGAAAAATGTATGTTACAACGAAAGTGTTTAGGTGAAAGTCTAGTACTTTTAGTAGGTAAGTGCAACATACAATATGTTATAACTGTTTTGCTATCATATTTTGTAATAGTCGTCTAAGCAATTGAAGCGACCTTTGATTTAAAGCGAAGGAGACTATAAAGTTGAAACAATAAACGGATCATTCTTGATGCTTACTCTACAATAGCCATTGACTTTTGTTTTTAAGCTTTTTTCATACACCAAACAGCATGAAGATACAGAAATAAGTATACATGTAAAACAGGAAATCTTATAAATTAATTATTAGTATTAAAAAAGAAGGTTCTGAAGGTATCGCTGGTGTATAGAGCCCAGTCGTCGCTGCAGCGCTGCGGTTCCCTTACTCTCCTTACTC
This sequence comes from Euryades corethrus, assembly GCA_018247655.1. Taxonomy (NCBI): domain Eukaryota; kingdom Metazoa; phylum Arthropoda; class Insecta; order Lepidoptera; family Papilionidae; genus Euryades; species Euryades corethrus. Next base: position 3,330 of record DWGN01000348.1, read on the forward strand.
TCCTTACATTGTCTTACTGCAATTTTCTCGCGCAGTATTCAGTTTCAGGCGGTAAACTTTGCAGGCAGCTAAAATGAACTGCCATTATTGCAGTGCGGTTTACAAGTAGATTTGTTCCCGTGGAAAAAGCGCCATTTCCAGCATCTCCAATTTCCTTAAGTGATAGTCTAGTTGTGAATAGTTTTGGAGTGCTGCTATTTGTCGTATTATAGGAAGTACTAAACGCATCTCCAATGAAAATTATTTAGTTTACATATAAAAGTATTTTATAATGTTTAACCGGATGCAACCATCAGTACTGTCGTTGTGGACATTAAAATATGGTACCTTCCAGCAGTAGGCCCCTAACTTTTGATTAACTAGGGCATGAAATATCGAAACTTACTTCATGACTACGATTTCTTATGAACAAGTATATTAAAAACTTTGATGATCCGTTTTTTGTATTGAAAGCCAATGAATATGTTATAAATAATATTGTAGACGGTTCGCGAGTTCTCACCAAAATAAACCTTTGATCGATACCCCGAAGGATAAGTGGCCTGAATGAGATGTTGATGATGCTGTACCGCGGCGTGGAGGGTGCTTCAGGCTCAGCATCAAACGTTCTTAGAGTCGATCTCGGAATCGCGACGTCAGCGTTTCCGTAATTCGATGAGTCGCATTCGTGTCAAGTGGTATATTGTTGAACAGAAGTTACGTGGAATTTAAACTCCCCAATAACTCAACTTACGGAACCCAGCTGACATTATCTGATAGCAGCAGGACTCGAGGATCTGTTATACAAAAATAAATTAACGCTCCTTTATTTAAAGACATCGATTTAGCTTAACGAAGGATAGAACTGTTTGTTAATGACAGGCAGATATGAACTACTCCAACTTCTTAACCATGTCATCCAGCAACACTGTAAACTTTATTGCGTTTTGCTTTATAAAGCAGTTTTTTATAACGTACCTTACATAAGTACTGGCAATGGTACAGTGTGAATATTTGATGTTGTATAACAAGCAAACATAGCACCGACTATCGCATGACCGTCTCGTTCAATACAAAGCTTTACATCGTAAAAAATATAACAACAGCTCCACTAAATAATAAAGTATCCGCTCTGAAGTTGAGTTACGTAAAGTTGAAGTAACACAAGTCCATTTCAATATATCACTTGGGCGTTTTCGATTTATGCAAGAGCTTATTTTAGTTATTGAAGCGCTGCTTCGCATCGATTCAGAAATTTTTAAGTGGCCCTCCAGTGCAAGAGGTTCCTGCACTCCCCACTCAATAAATTGAAATTAAAAATTGAACTTTTGATATTTTTTTCCTTATTTTCTGATGGTACGGAGATGGGTTAGGTTGTGTATAACTAATTATTACTTTCGTGATCTAAAGCAACTTTAGATCACTTTTCTTTGACAAAGACGCCGATTAATACATATGTATGTATATTTCATTGTCTCCTCTTTCTATTCTTCTTCTTCTTAATGTCAAGCGGGACGTATGCGCTAGTTGTTTTAAACAATGTACAGCATGAAATTACAAATTCTTGAACCGCCACAAACGTTAAAATACAGTCCATGAGAACACCAGCGAATGCTGAAATGTACTGGAAATAAATCGACTTGATATTACGGTTTCTCACGAGAACGCAATTTATCATGTTTAAAAAACAATGAAGTAAATCCGCTAAATTACCTTAAATGTAAGAAAAACCATTGTTTAATTTCCCCATAGACGCGCTGCCACTCTGCGGGATTCGGCTGCGAGTTATGGGGCATTAACTTGCAAGTACAAAACATATATTTAAGAGTATGAATTTTCATGTACAGTCCATTTTTAATAGACCATAGAATGATCAAAAAGAAAAGTATTATTTTATCATATGTTTGGACCTACTATATGGTAACATGACTCTAGGTAAGTTACAAAACACCATACAGATTTCACATTGTTATAAAGTTAGGACTCCTACAGTAACTTCATTGTAATAGTAAGCCTCTTGTGCGAAGGATAGTCCGAATTTATGATCCGTAGCAACATGAGAGACCTCCTTATACTACCTCTTAGCGATGCGAATCCGATCAATTATAATTAAAGCAAAATCAATATCTATGCAAATACTTTATAAAGGGAGTAAGACTATCAGTGAAATCTGTTAGACCTTTAAATTTATATAGCATTGCAAATATGAGAATTATTTGGAGGGTGATTTAAGATTTATTAATTTATTTGATTGAGATTTTAATAATTCAGTACTAATAAGACTTAAAAAAGAATATAATTAAACTATGTTTCGTGTGAATACTCCAGCCAGTAAAAGTAGTTAATATGGTAGCCTCGAAATCCACAATCCAAACTATACCAGGTATCGAAGTAGAGATTTGGTTTTTGCTATCCCCAGTAAGCTGCTATGATATATGTAAACTTTTATCCAAAGCTAAAAGCCGGAACATAGGGTACTATTTGTAAATCGGTGAACTATTCATTGCTTTCAGTTTCGGCAGCGTGTCGCTTGGAGCCACGTTAAGGGTCAATTGAAACGGAGCTCTTTTTGTGAAACGGCACTTGTGTCAACGATCCGGTTCCGGCGGCCGCTCCGCGCCTTTTCTATTTCAGACCTTCACGTTCATTGACTTTAATTGAAAGGTTAAATCGGGCTGATGGTCACGAGCCCCGAATTGATTCTGGATAGTGATAAACCTTTAGCACCCTCTCCGTTGACTATTAGAAGAAATGATTTCCTTATGTTCGTGTAAATGATACTAGGTATTATTTTAAATGCAAATTTGAGACGCTTTCTATAAAAATTTAGACCTATCTGTAAAATTAGTAAAGAAATAATATGTTAGTATTTTACTTAGATTTGAAGAACATAATTTGCAAATGGAAAAGCTTCTCGAGGAGTCTTACTGAATAGTTTTGTCCACATAACAAATCCGGGCGTCCTAATTAGCGCCTGTTGAATCGGATTTTGTCGATTTCAAACGAATATGAAGAGTAAATAGTATAAAAATAGATGAAATATTATTTTTGAAGATTATGTCATAGAAATAACAATAACGGCGCTCCTGCTGGGTCCCGTTTACACCAGCGATCTGCAGGACAATAAAATTTTAAAGATCGTAAAAATTCATAGCTTAAACATCTTTCAACTTTATAACCAGTTTTAGTGCAAATGTTCGACTTTGGTTTGTCGTAAAAATTAATTGACTCGTAGAGATTTTTCGCTAAAAATGTTAAAGGTTAGCTGAGCTGATCCGCTGGACACACGGAAGAGGAAAGTAAGAGATGAAATGTAAAGTTTTTGACTGTGGTTAGAAGACAGGACTGGAAACATTACTTATGATTTTAATAGAACGAGAGAAACTTTTGGATGCGAAGCCTTCAGGTATGACGACAGCGTCTTTCATCGAATCACAGTAAGATTCATCTCTTTTTGACAGGCAGTAATATCAGAAGCACTGCTCTCTCAAACATCAAATATCTCTCATTAATACCTTTTTTTTCACGAAATTGTAAAAATGTGGCGCTGGTTACGATGGTACGCATTCCATTGTATTGAGGTCGTCGCCTTAAGACACAATGTGGTTAGTCTCCCTTAAACCGGAACAAAGTAATTTTTGCACATTACTATTTGGCGGCACAAATAGGAGCCGAGGTGATGCCTAACTAGACGGTCTCCGGCAAACAAAGATTTACTTAACACATGAATGGCTTGAGTCGTAGTACTACGATTTATCTCGACTGTAGCTTAAAGTAGTGTAGTTTAAATAAGCTGTTTTAAAGCTATTTTTGTATAATTAAACAAAATATCGCGAGCTCTAGGACGAAACACGAGGCAGGGCAGTCGCCGCATTACCTAGCATGCTTTCGTCAAGATCCCCCGCCTTTAATGTGTTAAATTGCCGGTGAGTTATACCCACGTAGAATAATTTATATTCATATTTCTCTATTATTGAGTTTAACAAATCTGTAGTAAACACTGTTGTTGTATAATCAGTTATATCTTTACTCGAGTAGACATTCGCAGGAAGTAAAGCTCGCGAGATATATGCGGAGATATGTGAGAAAAATTAGAGCTTGGAGTGAGTTATGAGACATTAATATTCCCGACAGTAAAAAGTATAGCGGCACGGTACATCGGGTGTGTTAAATTGGTTTCACCTGTCGGAGGGGTTCCGTCGCTTTTTTATGAAGGATATAGAACTCTCCTGATCCGCTATCATCCTGTATATACTCGTACAATACCGCCTGTACAATATCTACAGTCTTTTGACACAACTGTTGAACTTATCTTGCCACTGTTTTACGATTCTATTGCAAGTTATTAAGTTAGACTTTTGCTTAAATCATGATATAAGCAAATACTGTTAGGTTGAGAATAAAGATTGCAGGCGCTATATATTTAGTGCAAAAACTGCTTATATCATTTAAGAGGATAATATCTTCTAAAGAATCTATACATTCATCTTTAAGATGAAATGAAATATTTTGTAATCCTTCAGAATAGCTTCAACGAATTAATGCTACAGACAGACAGGATGATTTGCTTTTAGTGATACATAGATTAGGTCTTTAAAGTTTTCTATATGACATTCTGATAATAATTTACTTGCATTTACTTTAAGGATTTGTTACGGAAACAAGATTGTTTGAAGTTGTACAAATATGGAAAGGAGACTAACCAAAAAAACATACAAGAAATAGTTCAATATATTTTTTTCAACAATAATGTTAATACGCCTGCCTATAACAATATGGCAATAGTAATGATAGTACACAACACCAAATTGTATATGAAATTGTAAGGTCAAATATTAGGTATACTTACCCTATAAATTTCTAGCTACCCTTCAAACCGGTACACAAAGTATTGCAGTAAAGGAAAATACAGATTTTGCATAAAATACTTTGTCTATTATATTTTGGATAGATGTGAAAGAGAAAAAATCAGTTTCCGATATCCACCGGCTTGCTGCTGCTGCACCACAATACCCTGAGGCATTATTCCAGTTTCCGTTTAATCACTTTCTCGGAGGTAGGCCGTGGATTAAATCTATGATTAATGAGGACAGACGGTGAGGAGACACTTTCCTTTGCCGAGCCGGTGGAGCCGAGCCGGTGATTTATTGCTGCTATTATATGATATTCAAAAACAAATCACGATCACTTGCTCGGTCGTATTAAATTTAGAAAATCTGTCGCAACAACACCACTCCGAGCTTTCTCCGTTCCGATCATATGAAAAGCTTCAGTCCTTAAACTTTCGACTGCATACTTTACTGTTTGGCCGCTCTTTTACTAAACTAGCAATGCATAAGATGCTTTAAGTTTATATTTTTAAGTAGTAAAGTTAAGAAAGATGGAATAGCTTAGCTCTACGTCTAGTTTCCGGTGAAAGAAAACTTTATGAGAAACCAATATCATCCAAGACACAGCTTTTGTGAATATGTGACTTCCTCCAAATCGGACGTAGTTTCAATGGTGGATAAAGGACCACATCTTTTACATTGCGAGAGAAGGCTTCGAGTCCCAGCAGTGGGAACATTAAAACAGCTTTTTATTATTATTATATAGCGTTTTTAGAGTGTTTATCGGTTTAGTTAACTTCTAAATGAAAGAAAGCAGATCAAAATCTGTTCAGCTGAAGTTCTGATGCGAAGTCGGTATACGTGGACTAGTGACCGATGGTGTCAGTAGGTTCCCACGCAACGTGTATTAAGTTATATAAAAGTTTGCTTATTATCACGAGTATGAATAAAGAAAGGACTATTGCAGCGAACTTCGCGTTATATGGAAATGTGAATAATATATTCATTGGAAGTGTTGGCTTTACGATAGTGTGCGAGATTATTTCTCGCAAATACCCTCGCTGTATTATGCACGATACTGGATTTGTGTTTATTGTTATAATATTTTATTATGATTGAGTAAGTGTGAGAAGTAACAATAACAATATATATCTCGTATCCGACAAGTAGTAAGAAGTTTGAAAGTGCAACTAGTAGTAGATAAGTTGAAAGGAAATCTTCTGTCTTGATATGGACATGTTTGGCTTAGAGAGAAAACGGAGGTAGTAAAGAATGTTTTAGGTATGAATGTTGTTAAATGGATAGGAAGAGGAAGAAACGATGGATAAATAGTGTAAAACAGGAAATGCAGTGTGAGGAGCTAAAGGACTACAGATAAATTGGGAAATGGGATGAACAATGATGATCCGATAAAAAAGCGGAATATTAAAGAAGTAAGCTTTACATTTAGATTTTTTAACAATATAGCAAAGCTTAAAATGTTGAATGATATGGTAACTTATATTCCGATATGAATTGTTCGTAATCATCTCTTTGAGACACATTTCACCTAAAATGGACAAACATTTCCTTGTCGTTTAACCTCAATTTCACATGAGGTTAATTGACACAGAGGCCGCAGATAGGGAGACGAGCGAGCTCTGTACACTCTGACTCTCATAACTACTGTAATACGTCACAACGATTATCTCACTAACTACATACGTATCTTACTGCTGGTTGTGTCTAGGTAGGTACCACTGTAGCTCCTATTTCTGCCGCAAATAATACTGTACAAACATTACTGTGTGGTGTGTTTTAGCTGAGGAAACTACTGGGATAACGAGGCTCAACATCTAATGTAGGCGAAGAGCACAATGTGGTATACGACCCTTAATAGCGTCTCGTTGTCATCGCTTTTTTTATGGAACTAAGCAGGTGACCGTCCAGGTGGGTACCACCGCAGCGCCTATTTCTGCCGCCAAATAGTAATGTGCAAACGTTACTGTGTTCCGGCTTGAAGGG
>DWGN01000349.1:0-10141 GCA_018247655.1 Euryades corethrus
GTAGAAATAGGCGCTGCGGTGGTACCTACCTGGACGATCACCGGCAACAGAGACCTACCACCAGTGATTGTGTATTTATTAAAGATTTTAAGTAAATATCTTCGTTGTTGTTCAATAGACGTGTGACGATTGTATTCTCAATCAAATGATGCACTGTAAGGTTCAGCAGTGAAATGCCGTCCTCCTACCTATGAAAGCTTGCTGCAAGTCTTCGTGTTGTTACATTTCCCTCCAGGCGAAGTTGGTGCGTCGTCCGTAGTGTATTTAAGTTAATAAATCTTTGCTTAAGATCGTGTAAAAATTTATTCGCAGCGGCACCTGAGCCCCGCCGGCTTTATGTAGCGACGTAAAACTTTATCGGATATTTTTTCGTAGCACTGCTTTCCGGTGGACACTGGCTCTCTTATACAATTTATTACATTATGGGACATTTTATTACGAGCGAGAGAGAGAGAGAGATAGGAAGTTATTCTAAGCTTTGAGTTATTATAGATCACAATGCGAGAAGTTCTTTAGATTTCCTATTCCGTTCTTATCTCTATACATTATTAATATACAGACTCTACTTAATAGTTACTACTATTTAAAAATCTTTTGCGTGGTTTTTGTATAGGTATGATGGTCAACAAGAGTGTATAACTTTTTATAGTTTTAAATGTTTTTAATCGTTCATCCCTGAAAAGTTTAAATGTTTCAAATGAATATTGCGCTTTACTGAAGATAAAAGAGCATTCGCATATCATCGTCGTTATCACTTTATTGATGAATTCTTTCTCAATAGCTTTTCTTGCATTATTTACTGCAGTAATAGTATAGTTAAAGTGTTTTATCATTTTGATGATCGATTCTTCATTATGTCAAGATTCAGTTTTATCTGATTTGCCAAAATATGGGTAACTACATTTGGAATTAGTTGCAGATTTTACATAGACACAAAAGACTACGCTGACGTCGACAAGTTACTGAGTTCTCAGGTTCTATATGAAGTTAATGACTACAAAAATATATGTTTTCATACAATGCTTGTAGTGGGGTAGCGGGTAGTGTGAGCGGGTACATTAGCACGGTGTCCCCGCCGGCGTGAATTATAATTGGGAGAAAATTTGATCGCACGAACAGCGAATGCCGTTTGATTCCTGATAATCCGGTACCAATTTTCTAACGCCAAACACAATATACATGTAGATTGCTTCGTAATTCGATGCTATACACTTCGCGGGGCTTCGTACCATTCTATATTTATCTGTTAACTCTAATTTGATTGCATATTGATCGCGTGGATGTGTACGAAGCTACAACACGTATGTGATCTACAAACTTTTGCTTACTTCCCTCTTTAATACATGACCATAATTTCAAAATCTACTTGCAGTAATACTGGATCCTCTCTCTGTGTATCTTAAATGGTAACTAAACCTATACGGTCTTCTTAGCAAAAGCTATAACATGTAATGATAGTTAAATATACAAAGGTAACGCCGAGACATATCACTAGTCTAACAAACATTGTTCGCATACAAATATCTTCAATGCGATAAAACACGAAAAAGTTCACTGAGAGCTACTGTTTAACTGTCTTTCAGTATACGTTGCGCCTTAAGGGTGACCTGTTTTCTAAAACATTATAGGCTTTTACGATACATATTTAAGTTGGACGTATTTTAAACTGTCTGAACAACTTACAGCTTAAGGAGGAACCACGATTCATTTACCTTTGTAGGATTGAGCGAGTTCACACAGGAAGATTCAACGCGATTTTAAGGGCATCATATAAAACACTTTGCTGATAATCTTACAGATTATCAACTTCTATCACAACCCTCGCCGATGGTGATGTGCCCATGAAGTCGCAGCAATCAATTCATATGTAATCCAAGGGTCTTGATTCCTGTTCGAGACATTTCGCAAACATTCGGAAACTGTTCACGCTGCCGGTTTTCAGAGTAAACACTCCGCAATAAAGCACACGAGCACACAATCAATTGCACGTTATCTATGTGGTCTTTCATCTGATGCTGTAGAAGTCGGAATGCTACATCAGCTCGCTCCGATATGTCGCGACCGGTTGCCTTTAACGGCTGAACTGTTTCAATATTAAGTACCGCGATACTTCTTTCAGCAAAATAGTTTATTACTTGATGCTATTTGCTCATTACAATTGTAATAAGATCCTCTATCAGGATCAATAATCATGTTATAGTATTTTTAAAGTTATTAAATCACTAAGTAACTAAAATGTATAATTTTCAAATAAAGTAATGAAGTTGTTCACTTGGGCGTAGTGACCGGCGGTGTCAAGTGGAATATTGGAATTTGTGATAGTATGCCGCAGCCCACATCGAACCGCTTACTCCGGTCTACAGGTCCGCGCTAAATTGAAAATGTTCAACTTTATTTACTTAACGATGAAGTCGATTGGATTTTGATTCTATATACGTGAGACCCAACATGTCTTCGGATTGCTTCCTTACTATTTTTCCATGTATATCTATCTGTTGCGTTATTTTTGGATTATGATCAAGTTGGATATAAGTACATATGGAGTCAGCGCGGTCCCTTTCAACTAATTCGCGTGTAAATATAAATAAAACTTGTCAATTAACGTCGGCGCCGTCGCAAAGTTTTTAATGGACACTTAATGCCGCGCCGCGAGGACGTGTTTATTTAAACTCAAGAAGATTAATCACAAAAGGGATTAAATCTAATCCGAATTTAATCCAGACCTAGCGGCATTTGCAAGTAAATTACCCCCGCGCTCCCCGGACACCTTCCAACACCCCCCGCAATACACGGACCTAATTAACTAATTCAAATCACGGCGTCCTACTCCGCGCCCAGTAGTAACTTCCTTCTTAAAATTCAAACAAAAATTCAAATTGTTCACATAGAGTGGTAGAACACTTGCTGGTGACCATCGCAACACCAGCAACAGCTCTCGTAAAAATAACTCATCTAAATCTAAATGGTTTCTAACCTAGTGAAGTAACCGGCTAATGTTAAGGTCGCTCAGTCGATGCTACCTTAACCCTATCTATTTCTTTCTAACGCTTGTTCATTGTATTTCAGTTTAAAATACTTCTGCTATATCCCTCACTTCTTTTGCCTGTACTCATGAGGACAATGCATTACAATATTTAATAATCTCAACTAGTATCAGATTTAGTCTCCTTCGTCTCATCGCCTTATAAATTGAAAAAAACTCATTAAAGCCGAAGTCTACTATCTGGTGATAAATCACATAGTTTCTCAATGATGTATCGGTTTAAGATATTCCAAGTCAGATCAAGTCAATATTTCAGCAGCAAGTTTCAACATTGTAATCTATTAACTTTCGGATGCTACTGCATAGAAGCTGTAAGTTTGCTAGCATTGACTCCTGATCAGTTCCCTGACGTGCGACGATATCTGAAGATGAGGGCATCCATATATTTGTAGCTGACATTGTAAAGGAAGTAATTAAACGGACGTTGGCCGACGACACGCTGATGCTGTAGATAATATTAGCTGAAATACACACACACACACGCAGTTCCTCTCAAAGCTGGAATAAGTTATTTACTATAACTACGAGACAACAATATTATAAAGCGAATATAACTTCATGATGGCGATTTGATTTACTTTGATATTAGTTTATTATAAACAAACAGGTTGTGCGATGACGTCACACGCACACGATATCGACGTCTCTTTCCTTCATGGACTACTCTCACTATTATTGTGTTAGTTTGGATTTTGATTATATTGTTGGTTAATGGGTGAAAAAGTATAAAATATTACTTAAGAAATTGTGAGAGCATTCGTAAGTGCGCTGACGTCGACGCTATAGATGTAACGTCAGTGGAAACGGATCAGGAGAATGGTAAACGTTGATCACTAGTAATTGGTTATAAATTGGTTATTCGCAGCAAACAATTTCGCAGGGCAAACAATTTGCAGTGTATTTTCTTCGGTATAATTTGGGTTAAAATATTACCCCCGAGGTTTTGGGGGGGATGAGAGGGGTCGGGGGTACGCAAATCGCTCGGCTGTATTCTGACGGCCATTGTTACAATGTGAACGATTTCACGCGGCCTCCTGGGCCGGGAGGTTCGCTTTTAAATTTTATTCTTACAAGTAATTCCAGCTATTTCTTTTAACGTTTAACTTGAAAACATTGAAGAGAATCTAAGTTATCGTTTTCAAGTTAAATATCGTTAGTTAGAAACATGAAACTATCCTTTATCCAATCTGAGCTGCGCTGCTTGCCAATAGTATTTTTCAAATGTTTATTACTGTGCAATTATAAAATATCTCAACTTTAAGCTTTTACTAGAACTTTTTATAGCTCTACAATTATGCTTTAATTTTGCTTAATGACATTGAATCAACCTTATTCCACAAATACATCGTTCGTATGAATTACTAGTATAATCTCTATAAGTATAATCAACCCGATAAATTCCCCAGTTACGCTTGGTAATATAAGTTTCATGGTTTCCCATAGGAGACGTATATAATTAAACTTAATAATTACTGAACTTATTAAGCTATATTCTTTAAAAGCTAATTCATTATGTGATACAAAAGCTGATATTCAATAACTTCAATATGTATGGCTTTTGTCTATTGCTTAATTATTGCAGTCTTATTGATTTGTTTGCGAATTGTATAATTTAGATCGTAGTCATTACTTAGTCCTGCTCTGTAGTGTAGCGGATAATTTTGTTGTTTATTTATTGGTGATCTGAAAAATTATGTTTATCATTTTGCTTATTTCATGAGCGTGTAATTTGTATGAATATATAAAATGTAGAGTTCAAAAGTGAACAATGATCGCGGTGCGACTACGCGATTTGTGTTACAAAAACGATTCACCGATATTTGTCATCGCCGGCGTTGCTAAAGCCCAGAGAGTACAGTCCGGCAATAAAACACACAGGAGCTGATGATTCGGCCTGTTGCAGTGCTATAGTCCAGGCTACAAGGTTGAGGGTCGCCTGAGCTGAGCACAAAGGCGCAATTGAAATTCCTGAAACATGTCATGGCCGGATGAGTGTTATACGGCTGCGAGTTAAGCGCCTACAATAGCAATATTTGCTCGGGGACAGCATCAGCTCATGGCCTTTTAATGTTCTTGCTGTTGTTTGAAATTATAGTGGTTTCGTTAAGAATAAGTTTTTATTTACAATTTCTCTTAGTTCGCCTTTTATATCTTGGTTAAATTAACAGATACACCTAATAAATAGAGAGTTAGAAACGTTTTCGGAAGGATCAATATAGTATTTGGTTTTTGTACATTCATCACAAGTTCCTTGTCTTGCTTTACTTATGTTCCTTATTTTATAATAAATTATAGTTAACATATTATTAGTAATACTATGTCGCCTGTAAACAGTGTCGGTATCTTTCGATGCTGCAAATCTTTCCGTTATGATTATCATATTTTTATCTTACTATTACCAAAAAGACTTAGATGTTAAATTTAAATTACAAGAAAAAATACAAAAAACTATATACTCCATGTCATGATGGATACTTTAAGTATAAAGGAAGACAGAGATGGTTATTAGTTACTATAAAGCTACTGCGATCCTGGACTTAGTAGCAAGAGGGTTTGAATCTGTATTACAGAGGATAAAACTTAGATAAAAGATAAGTTTTGTTAAACTAAACATGCTAGTTACAGTTGTCGCTTTGTAAATCTGTACCCGAAATGATGTATACCGTCTGTAATAGTACCATCAACGAATCACAACAATATTCCGTGCTCATATACTTCATCTGCGGCCTCCTTGTATCTTAATATTCGATAAAATCCAGGTCAAGTGTTAGTTCGTAGTAAGTTATAAGCAGTACATCAATATGACATACTAACATTTTTATATAAACAAGCTTTCATTATATTGTAGCTTAGTAAAACGTAAAATTTCACATTCCACAGGTTTGTGTTTAAGTAATTAGTATGCAGCTAAACTATTAGTAAGAGCTGTCGTATTGTATGGATTGGAGTATTGGACAACTGAGAAGAAGGATGAAAAACGATTGCATGCAGCCGAGATGATAATGTTGAGATGGATGAGTAGAGTCACAAGATTGAATAAGATCAGGTATAAGTACATAAAAGGAAGATTGAAAGTGGCATTAATGGTAGAAAAGTTGAAAGGGAATCGTCTGTCTCGATGCGGACATATTTTGCGTAGAGAGGAAACGGATGTAGCTAAGAAAGTTTTAGATATGAATGTTTTTGGATGGAGAGGAAGAAGAAGAACGAAGAAACGATGAATAATGAGATGAATCATGAATATAGTGTCGGATAAGAATGGGTGGAAATGAAAGACGTACTGCGCCGAACTTAACTAATTTGAGAATTGGACGAGACAATAATGAGTATGTAGCTAGTTAGTTCTTTGAAAGACAAAGAAAAGTTATACGTAAGCTTTTCTTTTCTCACCAAATTCCGATTCAACAAAACACTTGGAACTGTATAAATAAATGTAAAGCTCCTCTTGAGTGCAACAGGAGTAAATGTTGTCAATTATTCAAAATGCAATAAGACCCTCTCGTCTAATTGAATTCGCTCCTCATACTATTTGCAAGTGGATCCGTGCGCATCCACCAGCAGCTCACCAACAATTTACTAATTCAACTTGGACGGCGACTTACGCAGAGCTTTGGGATCGCGATGCTGAATTCTGTATGTCCTTACATTTGTTTTCTTTTAACGGAACGACCAGTGAGCCGGATATCTGCGCACCGGGCAAAGGAAGTTAAGCTTAGATGTAACCATAATACTATGTACCAACAATTATCTGTTCAAATATTTTATTAAAATGCTTTTTATAGTTAACTTATGGTAAATTACTTCTATTTAAAAGAAAGAATCTTATATTGTGATATGTGTAAGAGGAGATTTATCTCTATACAATGTACATACATAGATATATACATGAAGACTAAGAGACACTGAAGATATTAGATACCTTGGGTCATTGCGTGTATCTTAGTGTATAAGTAATGTATAAGTAAATAGCAGTAACTGTAAGATCTATGAAAACTTATAAGCGCTTCATCGTTTAGGTGTACAGTTCACTAATAATCGCTCTCATCATTATTATGATCGTAAATTTCAAGTATGTAAATGTAATATAAAACTCCTGCGCATTATGTAGCAAATGTAAGTTTGCTACAAAATCTTTTTTACCTGCTTTATATTCGTGCGGCGCGATGCCGTAATAGATAAATCTTTGTAAGCGGGAGACCTCGGATCAGACAAATGATGTGTAAAGCAGAAATTTCTAAAATACGCTTACATTTGGCAGGTAGTGTACGTTGTATATGTAGCTAGGTAACGCTATTTTTAAATGTTTTCGAATAGGTATACGCGTGTAAATACAGGGACGAGGAACGAAGCAACAAATCCTTAAAGACTTAGCGCAAGTTAAATCTGTTTGGTAGAGACGTCGCGCGCTCTCGCTCCTACTTGTTATTTAAGTTTGAATGCCACCTCGGGATGTAACAAATCCCGAACGTTTTGATGGACATTTCGAAATGGATCCACCAGGCCCCTCGGCCCCTCGACCCCTCGAGTGGCGACCCCGGTAACATCCCGCAATATAGACTTTGTTCCTAAGCAATACGCACTATATTTCTTTGAAGATATTTCCCCGAGAAATCTTACTGTACACTTGCAATGTTTAATACTTTTATACGTCAACGTTTCTTTACTGTACTTTAGTAAGATACTTATAATGTCTAGTTGGCTATTAATTTTTGTTTTAATAGTTTTTCATGGAGTGGCTAATTTTTATCGTATCGCGTCAGCGTATTGTTGTCCACCACTACTAAACTATCGGTATAGGTTGGAGAAACATTCCCTATACTAGATGAACAGTCACAGAGTCAGTTACTACTCTATACATAAATAAGTTGCATACAGACAGTATAATCATTATACTATAGTAATAAATATAAAGTACGATAGAAGTAATGAAACTGTAGTCGGGAATATAACTAATAAGAAAGCAATCGACCACTCCGATGAATAGCACTAAATATTTCTGGGCCTATTCTTTCACAATAAGCGTTCGTATGAGATGTTTGTCCTTATTTCAATGGCCAAAAGAGGGAACGTAAAACTTGCCAGCAAATATACCGTGATCCGATCTCGATTCTGTTTAGCAAAGAATCCTCGAATGTTTAGCAAAGAGCAATAAAACTCGCCGAATCCAATATTGCAGGGGAACTAGGCACAGAAGTGGGGATAAGAGTAGGAAATTACACATGAACGAGACGCAGGGAAGCAGCCTTGGGAGCACGACGTGAAGCATCAGACCCTCGAGTCCAAATGACGGGCAAGCAGTTCGCGATGGCTGCTTAACCGGTACGTTAACGCATTGAACTGCTCGTTTAAACTCATTCAGTTAAAAATACTTTACTGCCGTCGTCATACTGATGACTGACGCTGCATACGCTACATGGAACCAATTAAATACGTACAACAACAGACAGACAAACGTTCAGCAATTAATGAGATACGAATGAATTGGAAAGCTTTCTGTAATAAAATTTTTGTCAACGTTGTTTTTAGTATATCTATATACCACAAACGCATACAGTTTTATCTAACTTAAGTAGCTCTCTAATATTTAATCGTAAAATTCTAGATTAATCCTTGACTTAGCTTCAAAGTTTCACTTGTACAAAATTTCGTGATAAATTTGATTTTTTTGTTTATCAGAAAAATAATTAGTTTGCAAATATATCAGTATTGATTACTTACTGCTATATGTTCATCGGAATGTTTGCAGATTCAGCAAACAAAAGGAGCTTGATTCGGTATTTATTGAAAAATGCAATATACCCGAATATAATACATCGCGATTGATGTATAACTTACGAGTTAAGTTAAAAACATAAACAGAACTCTGTTCATATTGTTGCTTTATATTTGATCTAGAGAGCAGATAATGAGCTCTACATGTCCGCCGCTTATACTTAATTATTTGTAATTGTTGGTGAGAGGTTTCTGGCGTTGTTCCGCTAAATATTGGAAAATTTCATGACGCGATTTCGCATCCGGAACATTTCCATGTACCAAATAATCCCATCGATATATAGATCTTAATAAATTCGCATAAGTATTCTAACTCCTATTCAAAGTACAGCCGCTTTGAGAATTGATTAAAGAGGAGTTTAGAAGAGTATTAGACGACATAGATTGTGTTTAGAGTGTATATAATACTTTTTTGAAACGGATTTGAAGTTAAGATAATGATGTCGAAATATTTTTATTAAATGTTTATTTCGTAATCAATAGTTTTACTAATCTAGCCAGTTGAATATTAAAAAGCTTAATGTTGTAAACTTAACGTTGACAATGTATTTCTATGTTCATCATACTCTTATTACCTTTGTTACGTATATAGCGTTTTGTCTATGTATGTAATTGTATGTTTTATATAACAATTAATTGCCGTGGCGTGGTTTCGTCTGGTTTAATTAGTGGTTTACGTCCTGCGAACAGTATCTCGACGTCGCGGGTTGTTAAACTTTTTGCTGTAGCGCCGGCAATAACAATATATTCACTTTAGGTATATCGCGTCTTACATCCCGACTCTGTGTACGAGCAGTATAATGTGCGTATACAGTAATTTAATGAAAATAATTGCGGTGTAATGTAATGACGATGCAGTAAACTCTGCCGGCAGTAAACAGAGCTTTGATGGCTAAAGCTGCGGTACAAGTTTGCGAATGTTTATTTATAGACACTGATCATTCTTATTTAATGTAAGCTTTAAACTTATCAAATAATGTATACGACTGTAGTTCTCTTGTTCGGATATTTTGATCCTTGTGTTATATATCACACCAATAATATTGTAACAAGTATTTTTCTAGTAATATTTAGTCTAATGCTTGATCATGATCCCAATCAATGGAAAGCGGATATAGAATCTATATTATAAAACGCACTAGACAAGGAGAAGCCTATTCAATCTTCTCTTAAAAACTCCCATAATATCATAGTTGGAGAAGAATACTGACGCCTGCAGACAAGTTTAATCCTTCGCTATACTTATTATAGAGAATTAGTTAGTGCTAGTAAATATCAAAATGATAATAAAATTTATTTTCTGATATTTAATATCAGAACTATATC
>DWGN01000350.1:0-10133 GCA_018247655.1 Euryades corethrus
TATATATATTTTCTTATTTTAATTTAATGCATAAAATCATGACGTCCTCGAAATACTTACACGAGTCCGGTTTGCTTGAGGTTACCCGCTTTCGGAAATTATACGTATCGAAATGACGGCGTAGTCGCCAATGATATTAAATAGTGAAGAATTAAATTTATGACATTAATTTAACTAAATACATTTTATAAGAATCTTAAAATAGAAATATTTTTTATAGGATTTAGCAAATTATATGTTGTAATATAATATATAGATTTGATAGAAACAAGCTTTAAAGAAGGCCTCATCTATATTCAGATGAATCGATATAACATCAATGAGATGCGATTTGAAGCTTTTTAGGAAGTCTTAAATATGTAAAATATATTTTTTTAATATATGTCAACATATTGTGATCGGTTTTATTTTTATTACTGTTATATTTATATATTAACCGAAATAATCGTCCAGATATATAGATACTTTTTATTTACCAAAGTATTCAGTATTCTCTATTTGTGTAGGTCATCGTTAACTCGTGTCTATGGACAATTTACAAATGCAAATATTCACAAAGTTAACCATACAGTGTTTATGTTAAAAGTTAAACGTGTAATAGGATTTAAATTGTTTATTTCTCACAAATGAAATATTCTGTAACTGTTAAAAGGTATTCATTAGTGATTTATGAGTGTTATTACTTACAGTTAGCGTTTACTTCCGCGGTAATTAATTTTTATTTGTACACATCAAGTTCGAGCTATTATTGTTACTATGCAGTAAAGAGATTAAGGCGATAAAGTTGAATGTTTTCTTATTATTTTTGCTTTATACACAGCGATCGCATCAATCTCAACGCTAATAACAATAAGATCTACAACCAATAGTTAGACTTACTAGGAATTGTAATATTAAAATCATTTTCGTTTGTTACAGGGTGTATAGTGTATTCCAAGGAACATGTCTGATACAGGTCATGGAAAAATTGAGGGTAAGCTTTTTATAATTTTATTCTCTTTGTTTTGGATCAAAATGTAGAGTTATTGTATTGATAAATAAAAACGATATCCAACGTCATTGTCCGAATGACATTGCCAAAGGAATAAATTCACTGTGAAAAATTGCGATGCGATTCAACTGCATTGCTGTTTAAATACTTTTGTTAATATTCAACAGGCATAATTGAGTTTAAGATAATATTTTTGTTAATTAGTAATGGGATACTACTGTCAGAATTTGTAACAAAAAATGTCTATGTAAATAATATAGTCAATGACGGGAACTATAACTGGTCTACGAACAGGTTGTAAACAATATTTTAAATTATTACAGGATTCCTTTAGATAGAAATATGAAAATATACAGTAAACATGGTTTTCGTGTCGTAAAACGTTTCGATATAGAATTAGTAGAGGTAACATGAGGCAAGATAAATAATTGTATTTAAGTATTAATTTATAGCATATGCAAAGATTTGGTAATAATTTATATAAATCGTTTATTATCCTATCAACAATTATAAATGATATAACAATGTGTTCATGTCGACATGTTGATTAAAAAAAATTCCCTTGTCTCCGTTCATTCCACTTTTCACGTGCGTGGATCGCGCCAACGCGTGCGCACGCTTTCCTACCGAGGTGTTATTTCTGTCGCTCGACAAATCGTTCGATCTCTCGCTAAACATTGTAGGAAAATCACAATATACGATATAAACGTATATCTTACAGTAGTACTTCTAGCTTTCACGGCCGTGTTACGAAAATATAAAACGTACTACTCAATGAAAATTTAAACACAACACCGCTAACTATGACATTTGTCTTGTATATAACAGATAACCCCAAAATCCTCTCGGGGCCCGTGTTGACCAACTCACCTAATGCTGTGCTGTCGAAGACCCTGTTGGGAAGGTACAATGATCTACCGCTTCCCGGAGACAAAATTCTCGCAACCTACGTCTGGATCGATGGTACCGGCGAACACATGAGGTGCAAGGACCGCACGCTCAGCTTTATTCCGAAACAACCCAAAGGTAAGCAAAACAAGTAGTATTATAACAGTACTAAAAAGTTAAAAAAAGAGATATAAATTTCATGTGTGCTCGTGGAAAAATACAGATAGGACTTTGTTAGCAAACACCTTTAGCGTACATCATACTTCGGCCGCCAAACAATGGTTTGCAAATATTACCGCATACGCTTCTAAAAGTGATTGTATGTAACTAATGAAATTACTTAGGTATGGATACTTCACATCTTATAACTTGGGGTGACGAGTACAATGTGTAGTGTTTATCATCGTCATCCTCCTAATTCTAACCTCTATAACATTTATATTTTTATGGGAAGGCCTTTCGTTGTTTTTGAGCTTGTCTCGTAGTCTAGATGAAAAGAATGTAACAGAAGTCTTGTAATGCATATAAAATTATACAAAGATCTTCTAGATAAGATATATTCTTATATATTCTTCTTAAGATATTTGTTGTGATATAATGGTGTGTTTAAAATTTATACACTTCAATATCAGCCCATAGTGTGAATATCAAGGCAGTGAATGTAAAGTATTTACACTACTAATCTTGATGTATTCGCTAAGTCTATTTTAATATCTTAAAATATATGATTGCTGCTTGATAACAAACAGAGATATTTAAGATAGACAGATATGATGAGATAGTATATGTATATATAATTTTTTCCTCGTGGGAAGATCTCGAGTCATCCCAAATGTAGTAAAATGTAGATCCAGTTTGGGTTTATGACAAGCTAATGTTAATGGTACGAATATAAAAAAATTTTAATGCCCTATTCTGATATCTCCTTATACTTCACCATATTTTTCATATAGTTCTTACGATAATGCTAATGGAAACTTAAATAAGCGTGACTTTTGCTAAACACCGTGGTTCTTAAAGTTTAAGTACATTGTAATAAAGCCCTGTCGTTTGAGATTTAAAGAATATGCTAATACAAAACAACAATGTATATAATGCATGACAAATTATTTAAATTTACTCGGAAAAGTCATTATTGTCGCCATGATGTCCGTCTTTATGGAATGTTAAAAATAATAAGCATAAGGCCGGTAAAAATTAAGAAAAAAATAACTTCAAAAGCGAATTGATCGGGAGCCGTCATTACGCCTAATTATGGTGTAACACGAACAAAGGACGGGTAGCTTGGGTTTATTATTGTACAAAGTGCCTGTAGGTTATGAGTAGGCATTTTGAATAATTGTTGGTAACATGAAACATGACACAACAATTGAAAGTTTAAATGCGTCCGCATTAACCGCTTCAATTAACGTTTAGAGCGCTAATTTAGCGAACGGCCTTCGTACCTGGGTACGTAGCAATAACCTACCAGCCCACCGCAAAGCGATAAATTCAAGTTTATTCATACTTTATGAGATCCGAAAATAAACATGCGCCTGGAAAATTTCGGAAGCGCTAATGATTATTCACGTAATAACGCGGAGGAACAGGCTCTGGGCCAATTCTCCAGATACTTGAATCATTGCGACAAAATTGAACAAATTAATTATGCTCTTACATTTAAAGGGTAAAGTATAAAAAATGTATGATTATAATTAGTCTTAATTTACATTAGTCTTTGAAGGGCTTTCGCTGAATAAAACTGTGGGTTTTCCTTATTGAATAATTTGTCATAATTCGTAAATATAAACAATAAGTTAAAAGTTTATTAGTTATGTAAAAAAAAAGATTCTTAAAGATCAGTTTTATTGGTAATTCTACTTTTTATATCCGCTAAGTTGAACAGGTTTAACATATAACGTAAGTTTGTATTGTATATTATTAAGACTCATAGAAGATTGTTGCAGATATCATGTATGTAGCTATCAATGCAGCTTATTGTCGCCAATAATATAAAATCAATGCATTCCGGCTTGAAGTTCGTTATAGCTGGTGAAATTACTGAAGTAACGAAACCTAAAATCCTATGTCTACAGGCGACGAGCACAAAACGCTGCTGTGTGTACACCATCTTAACTTATGTTTCATTATTATAAACAGGCATATCATTTACTTATGATATGTGAACAATTTAGTCGTTTTATGAATAAAATAGACATTATAAGATTTTCGAACGACATTGTCTCCTATTATTATTTTTATAGCTAACAAAGAATTTACTTTTAGTTAACTCATTGAACGACTAATCAGATTAAAATGTGATTTTATAAGTCAAAAGAAGATAAATTAGAGAAACTTTAAACAAATATAGACAGAGGTGCGACATACATATATGTACTTATGTATGTCTATATGTCTATTGGTGTGGGCGTAAATACAGGCTCCATCAACATTGCCGTAACCGATAACGGACATTTGACAAATGCAGGCTTTTAGAATTGTGAAGTAATACATCGGAATGATACTTTCACAATCATTGCTAGGGATGTTGAAATTATAGATACTGTATGCCATTAATACGATTGAATCGATGACGATGTTAAAGTGTTGAAATGAACTTCAGATCACAAAACTTATAATTATGTTTCAGTGGGTGAAATTAATTTTAAATGAGGGTAAGGCTTTATAATAATACTCTAGAGATTGTTACTTCATGTGCCTCGGTATAAATTGAGGGTATGGACATAAGGCTTCATCCTTTTGTCTTAGATAAGATACCTAAGGGATACCCAAGGGGTCAACTTGAAGTTGAGAACGATAGATAACTTGGGAGGTCCTTTAGTTTCCTTTAACAAAAATATGGAGAACAATGTAGGGTTTTAGGCAGTAAGAGTCCATGTCAATTCTTTGTCTATCCCAGCTAATTCGTATAAAATAGGATTTTATGGCAGAAGGAATGAATATATAATAGTGAAAATTTCATTGTTACTACTACTACTAAAAAGGTAAATTCTAAGTAAAGTAATTTCAGTAACAACTTTACTTATAGTGACTATATCGTTTATAGAAAAATTCAAGCTGAATTTTGCAAATATTTATGCTTAAGTCAAACCAAAAGCAAATTAGGCACATTTTTGTATCTATAATAAATTTTTCAAGTTGTTTTTAAGTTTTTACCTATACGTGTGTCAGCCCTTTAATGCGCTTATCGTGTAGGTTGTATCTGGGTCCAGTTTTAATAGCATCTCTATTCATGAGACTAGTGGCTTTAGAGATAACGTCTAAGTGCCACGAGATGTTCGATAAAGAAGTGTTTTTCACAAGATCTTGTAGAATGCATGCCGTGAATATAGGCCTACAACAAGGTGAAACAGGTTCTTCTTCAAAATCTTCATCAGAGTTATTAATCTTGGTCAAAAAATGCAGCCGTTCATATGCTTTTAAAAATTTATAAGAGATAGTGTTGTATATACAAATGATTACTTTACATACTCACTTATTATTTTATTGTTTGATAGTTATTTTTTATAGTGGGTTCTGGATTGAACTGTTCAGCGCTAGTTCCCATATTTATGCTAGGTTATTCATAATATTTATTTGCATCATATCTTTAAACTATAATAGCTCGCTTTTATCTTTACCTAAATATATAAGTAACAATGCTTGTTCCTGTTAACGTTAACCCGTTGTTTTTTCCTTTGAAGATTTAATAAACTATATTCTCTTTGTTCGCTGGCATCGTTAGAATTCAAATAAATCAATAACCTCGAGATAAGGTAAACCTTTGTTAAAGGAGAAGGTCTAGATAGAAACCACCTTGGTGACTGTTTAATCTGTTAAAAGAATATAGATTTTATAAGTAAACGATATCAAATAACCCAAAATTTTGCAAACAATTTAGATATACTGTATAAATAAACAATTCATATAAATTTTTAGACAAACTGACACAGATATTCGAGGCTATGTACACACAATACGAATTGTCCGCTTTCGAGAATCTGAAATGGTCGTATGCTGACCAATACATGCCGCCACACTTTTTCCTGCGGGATACGGTCGACACTCCAATAATCTGTGAGGAGAGGCTGAACAGGGATAGTTTCGATGAGAACTTCAAAGGTTTCGCTAATATTGCTCTAGCAATCGTAAAAGTGTTTTGCTATACAATGTTGAAACTATTATTTTTCTCCATAACATTAATTAAAGTACGTATATTCAATTAGTAACGGCGAACATGAAAAGTAATTATTTATCACTATTAAAAAATGTTTTGTAGCACAACAGTTATGTTAGTATCTTCATTTTCTTTGTATTGTTAACTATTAGTTTTAGATTGTATATGTTTTAGCTCTAAATTTGATTATTCAAATGTCTAGTTACACATTCTAGTCTATTACTGGAATTGAATTAGTGGATCAGGCGAACTATTATGCACCAATTTACATATCATACATATATATATATATATATCTAAATGTAGTTTAACTTAGTAGCGTGTAGTAAACACCTCGAATCGATAGTAGTTTAAAGAAATGCAATGATTTTCTTGTTGTTGTTCATTTGCTAATTTTCATTTGTGTTACTTAAATTTCATTCATGGTCCTTTTTGTACAGATCTGCCGGTGTGGAATTTCGATGGTAGCTCTACAGGACAGGCTGACGGTCATAACTCTGACACTTATCTCGTACCCCGCGCTCTCTACAAGGATCCGTTCCGTCGTGGAAACCATCTTCTTGTCATGTGCGATACCTACAAGTATAATATGGAACCTACAGGTAGGTTGAAAATGTAACGAAAGTAATTAATCCGCGAATAAATACCATTACATTATAGTACTGGAGATATGCAGTTACTGCGTAGCAATTAGGCTAGGAGTGGTCTAAAACGCATTCTTAGAGTTCAATAAGAGTATTGAGTTCTAGCACCGGCGTATAGAGTCTTTAATTATTTCTATCTTAACATCAGATGGTTTCTTTGGCTGATCATGGCTGAAGAACAACATCTTTAGTTAAACCCTATATTTAAAAACGATACATTTTTTACTAGGTACCTTTTTAAAGAGCCGTTACCATTTTACAGAGAGCAATCATCGAGTGAAGTGTCAAGAAGCTTATGAAAAGTGCAAAGATGACGAACCATGGTTCGGAATCGAGCAGGAGTACATACTGCTCGATTCAGACCTTAGACCGTTCGGTTGGCCCCCGGGCGGTTTCCCACCACCACAAGGACCCTACTATTGCGGTGTAGGTGCCAACAAAGTCTTCGCCCGAGATCTTGTCGAGGCTCATTACAAGTAAGTTCATATGCAATAAAAACAACTATATTCACTTTCTTGATGAATAAAACTACAAAATTTCTCTCGTCTTCATATGTACTTTATCGGTGATTGAACAGTGAAAAATTTTCGTTTTTTTCTTGTATATACAATAACAATAATTACGTCCATGATATTTTGGAATAGTATATTGATAAAAGTCGCGTGATTGACCTTAATGAGATATGTTGGTATGACGCAAATAATAATCTACCACAGACCGTGTTAAGACCATTTAAATAAGATTGTCGACATGTTTACAACGTTGTTTATTATAACAATAATGTATGATAAGAGTTATGATTAAAAACCAATCACTTGAGCACTTAATAAATCTTTGACCGTAATATTTTTTTTCTTTAGACCTATTCAGATATTTATTTTAAATTGATAACTTTAAATACAGGTTTAAGAACCTTGGAAATAATTATCTGTCTAATTCTCTTCTAGTATTAATCCTAGACTATACAAGTTTAAAAGTCCGGAATAGGTATATTTTATTTTTCATATAATTTCTTCAGATGTTGCCTCTACGCTGGTGTGCCGATATCTGGTACCAATGCTGAAGTAATGCCGTCGCAATGGGAGTTCCAAGTTGGACCTTCCGTTGGCGTTACCGCCGGAGACGATTTATGGATGGCCCGTTACATCCTGCACCGATTGGCTGAGGAGTATGGTGTCATAGTGACGTTCGACCCCAAACCAGTTCAGGACTGGAATGGATCCGGAGCTCATACCAACTTCTCCACAAAGAAAATGAGAGAGGAGAATGGAATTATGTGAGTTTATTTCATTATTTTATTTTATAAATAAATAATGTAATTTTTTTTAATAAGCGATGAGCCAAGCATTACGTTCACCTGTTGGTAAATGATATGCAGCAAATAGAAATATGGCACTAGTTAGAATACACACACATACATGCATTGAGCTCGTCGCCTTGAGATATAAGGTATTTAGTTTGTTATTTCAGTAATTTCACTAACTACAACGCCCTTCAAACCGGAACACAGTCATGTTTTCACACAACTGTTTTGAGAAAGAAATAGAAGCTGCTCAAAGTCAAGACAGTCTCCGGCCAGTAAATGGTCAACTATTATCCTCTCATCTTGTTATATATGCATAGCATGCCGTCGATTTGAAAGTTGTTTTCTTTGATTATATTAAAATATTATTTCTTTTCTATTTTTCAAATCAAACAAAAGTCAGGGCGCGAATAAGATAGTTCGCAAGTGAATGTATCTGCGTTTAAAATATCTCATTTCACCCCGTTTTTAAAGAGGACAGGGTTAAGAAGAAAGGCTTTTGATAACATTTAATACGCATGCCGGCTTACGAGGTCAGTCGTTTATTGAAGATAAAGTAACCTAGTACGACTGGTTTGAACGTGTACCAGTACCATGTTTTTGCAGTTAAGCCAGTTTTTTCTATGTACTATTACACCGTAAGAATATCTTCATCGATAATCATCTCTGTGTTGTCGTCATCGAAGTTTATTTTACAAGAAAATTAATCGGAGACATTTGTTATATTTCACATTGACTTTGGGATTAGATTTTATATGAAGTTTTGTGACAATGGTGTTGAAGATGGCAAAACATGTTCCTCCTTTAGCAAGTCTTTACTCATCAGAGCTATTCTCTCCTGATTAACAATATTAGCTAGCCAGGCGTGTTGCAAAGAAATTACATATATTTTCTCTTTTGAAGTATATCGTTTGTTACTCGTTTTTTACTTAAACAGTTCAGCTGAATCTGTCCTCCTAGGGTTGAAATCTTAATGAAAAAAAATTTCAACTATATTATGCTCTACCTCAGAATTGTTGTAACATAATTGATTACGTATGAAGGTAACACTTGTGCTACAATTAAGTTTTTCGGTGTTGATTGTTGTGTGTGTGTTAAATTGCAGTGAGATCGAGAAGGCTATAGACAAGTTGTCGAAGGTTCACATGAAACACATCAAGGTGTACGACCCGCGCGGTGGCAAAGACAACGAACGCCGCCTTACCGGGCTTCATGAAACCGCCAGTATTAATGATTTCAGCGCAGGTATGTATACTTTTAAATTTAAATTAAAAACGATAAATCAAGACTTTGATAGTTGCGAAAAAAAATCTTTCGTCTAAATGATTTTATGAAAATTGATAGTCAAGATCAATTAATTACAAGAGCAGTCTTGAACCGCGAGGTAGGTTTAATGTCTAAAATTGTTTGGTTTTTTAAAATCATTTTACTAATGCAATCTTAACGTTTGTGGCGGTGTTTAGGCTATCCATCATAAGCACTAACACTAGAATATTAAAATAATTTTCATTAATAAACTTATGAGTTACGATCCGTTAGACTCAATATATATTCATTAACCTACATCTCAATTTGCATGCTTTTGAATACGTAAATTTTTCAAGATATAAATTTTAATTTCTTCATTTATATTCACCTTTTTAACATATACATAATTAATTAATGGATTTTTTTATTGGTTTGAAAGTCGTTGGTTATCGGTTAGTCGGGGTTTGGTTGTCTGAAAGAAAAATCATTTTTTATTGTTAAGCATGGAGGTGAATAATTATTGCCCATGTTAATTTTCATAGAAAAGATGCTTTTAAAATATTATATAATCGTCTTTTTGAGATTACTTATAAAAATGATATATAACACGAAATAATTTCATCTTCGCATATCGCCAAGTTTATAGGTTAAAAAAATTTGTGGAAGGGTTAATACGATTTTCCGTATATGTATATGCAGTTAAGGTCATAAATGAATTATAAAAATGTTTATTTCAACCATTATTAACACAATATTAAGGATGGTTGTCGTGTATATTACAATAAAGGATAACTCATTCTCTTGAAATCAAAGTGCAATCAAAATACACAAAGGGCAAAAATATAATTAATGCCATTTTGAGAATAAATTCGTGATATATATGATCTCTTCATTGTTTGGAGT
>DWGN01000351.1:0-10129 GCA_018247655.1 Euryades corethrus
GTGTATAGGAGTGCCAATATTGCTATTTACCTCCCGCGACCGGAAAAAAAGAGGATGAAAGACGAAAAGGAAGGAAAGGTATGCGCAAGCATTTTCCTCACTTAAAAAAATAATGCAATTTGATGTCTCTTGCAATTTAAACGTTGCTGTTAAAGGAAATTTCATCTTAAATTATCCTTTAATTAATATTTCTTTTAATACGCATTAATTGCTATTATGGGTAAGGTAATAGAATTACTGTTAAACTATATTATCCGCTCAATCCAAATAGCATATTGATAGGAGATCAAGACGAGCGGACGCTTATGTAGCATAGAACTCGCTCCTGTAGATTCAAGCTTACAGCAGAGCTTATTGTAAAACGCGCCATTGTATAATTTCCATAACGTTTATTGTCTGAGATAACAAAACCAAAAGAAAGTATAAAATCTATTAACTTTACCATATTACATTCAAAATGTCAGATAGATTTTGTACTCCTCACAGACTTATAAAGATGGTCCTGCTTTAATGCAGTATGTACTTATTGCAGAACAAATATTGATAATCTTGAAAGTGCTTTTAACAAAATCACTAGCACAATCACATATATAGAAATCTGAAGCTAAGTGCTTAGCGCTTAAATTGTTCCTTACTGTATGAATTGAATCCCGCAATTGAAAAAGAAATATTACACTTTTAAATTTAGTTCTCATATCTAGTTAAAAGACAAACGTTTCATAGAATTAAACTAGTTACATATTTCAGTTAAAATTTACGATGAAAATTAAGGCTAACATAAAAAATAAAGTCAAACAGAACCTGCCTTTGACAACCGTTGTTTAATTAGTACTACGATGAGAACTCAAACCTTCAAATTCATTTTTCATCAAGCAGTTTTCCATTTCCTGTGGACTTTACGAACAAACTCCGCTTCGCTCCGCATGCGCTTCATGATAAATATGATCTATGTTTTAGAAATCAGCATTCAGCAATGAACATTAAGAAACAAAAAATATAATGAAGATAGAAACGATAGACTTGTTTCATAATTATATAAAACATTCCATTCAACAAAGAATAAATAATACATTATTAGGGATAATCAATAAACTTTTTATTCAAAGCAACGTCAACAATGGTGATGAAAGCCCTTTATTACTAACGCCACATTGCAATGAAAGTATAATAATATGTAATATATATAATAATAATAACATCCAGCCAAACTTCCTGCTGTCCTTGTGAATTAAATAAACAAACAAGATCGATCATATTTTCATATATTAATTTAATGTACTCTTACTTTCTGATTGATAGTAAACTATTTTTATGAACAAGCAAAGTAAAAAACAACAATCGCTACGTACAAAAACATCGGCCAATATAAAAGCATTGGACAACTTTTAATGGAATCGTATCGGAAAAAAAAGCAGACAGATTTCTAAATGAAAATATAAAGTAACTTAGTAGTAAATTGAAAAATCAAAGGTACAAAGTGTAGCAAAACAAGATTAATTACCAATGACTACGTGAAACTAATGAGCTTCGTGTCAACCGATACTATAAAACGTTTATCCCCTACAGGGGAAACTGTAAAGGCTATAATGGCGTATCAATATCCCCGTTTGTTTTAACTGAACTTGAATTGCAACTTTGACGCTCTACTAATGATGTATTTATTGTTTTTCTGGCTGGTAATGGTGTGGGTTGTTTGTCTCGTAGACGACGACGACATGATGCCTTTATTTCATTGTCACACACATATAAAAGCTTCTTTAAGCTTGACTCACGTTTACACTGCAGTATTCTTTAGTTATAAATCACAACTATTTAAAAATTATCACTGACAAGGAAAATCGCATACAATTCATCTGATGGAATATTATTATTGCCGCCCATATACAGTCGAATACCGCCAAGAGTCGCGGCTGCGTTGCTAAACTTTAAAGAAGAAGGTTCCTCTTCTTTTGCAAGTCGCCATGACGCATACGTTTAGATAATACAGCTGGCGACAACTCATTACACAAATTATCTGTAGGTAGTAAAAAGTACCGCTTGAAACGCATGGTGGAGGATCGCCAGTCATATAAATGTTGAAATCCTAAAAGTAAACGATAATTAAAAACAACAGTTATTCTATTTACATTTAATTAAATTAACGTCTGATTAAAATACTGATCATTTTAAATAAATGCAATAATACTGTTTCCGTACAGACACATACAGATATTAATCAAAGGTATTCGCAACTCACTAATCAGATAATTATAAACTCGATATGGAGTTAATATCTTCGATTAAGACGACTGCAACTAACTCGCTAATATAACTCAAAGCCACAGGTTAACCTTTAAGCAAACATTATAATATTCTTGTTTCATATAGTTATAATATCAAGGCGAAGTTATATTTAAGATCCGATCGATATCCTGATTAAAATTGCAAATGTTAGGAAGGCTACAGTCGCTTTACACTTGCGTCACTTTTAGTTCGACAAAAACGTGTGTCTATTTAAATTGGATTTTCTCATGCGTTCCAGTGAATTCTGTGCCACAATTTATAAGATTTTAGCGATATATATTAAGTAAATACAAGAAATACAACTTAAACGTAATCTTAAATAAAATTACATTATAGCAAATGTCTTAATAAAGGTTTGTAAAGTATTTTTCAATAGAAAACTAATAATGTTTAATGTTATTAATTTCGTGAAACTTGTTAACGATTAATTAAAAGTATCATTACGACTGTAGTGATTTTTCCTCAATACCTATTTATCCAGACCGTCACCGAATCTGAATGATTACTGACTAAAGAACCAGACTGCCAACCATAGCCAAGTACTTCAGAAAAAGCTGTAAGTCGTACTTTGACAAAACATTCTCTCAGCCGAAACCTCTGGTTACTAAGGCTATCAACAAAAAACTCCTACTGGAACCCAAGATCAGAAATCATAGACTATGACACAGTAAACACATTCCGTATCTTACGCCGCCCCCGCTTTCGAGCGTAGTTACACCCACGCTCCTGGACAAGTCTTACTACCCAGAGTTCCATACACAGGCGAAGATGGAGAACGAGCTCGTGTTCAACTACTGAGTATTTTCGCAAGAGAATACAAAAATTTAAACACGCCTAAAAGTATTATAAATAATAAGGCTCCGCGAGCCCAGAGTCAGAAGAGCTGTCTATATCTAGAAATGACGGAATAGTTATACGTTAACAGATTATTTAGTGATTTCTTTAAAATGTTTATATGTATTGAATACTATTTATTATGAATTGGTCAATATATTTAAATAGCTTTTTAGCTTTTTACTTAAAGCAGTCTACACTGTAATAATTTTTAAAGTTTACTTTTACAAGCTCATCAAAACTATATTTATTGAACGATACAAAACGTGTTTACTTTATTTATTGTCATAAAAAAATGTTGTTTTATATGATGATGTTCATTCTCTAATTCTTTCTTTTTAAAAGCTCTTGGTTATCTACGTATTAAGTGGAAGTAGGGAAGTGCTGTGTTAAGTGCTTATAATAATGTCATTAAAGTTATTTGATCTGTCTTAAAATTACTTAGAAGTCATGAAAGTAGGCAAATGACGAAATTAATTCCGAACATGTACATATTACCGTTCCGCGTTTAACGCCTACTCAGTGACCTTTGTAATACATACAAAGTATATGCGTTTGTGCATACAGACATAGAGATACTACAACGCAATTTCAGTAGTCGATTTTACGTTTCCCTTTACGTTTGCTTTTGGGACACGTTTGCACAGTGATTCAATCATTTTGATTAACTCAATATGGCAACTATAATTTACTTATACGAATTTAAACAGTTAGAGCGAAACGGATGTTCAAGTAATTCACACATTTTCAATAACTAACAATGTGTACACCTTTTTTAACGATTTAATTATACTGTCAACTTCACGTTGTTGCACCGCGGTAAATTAATTTTACATATACACCGCTAAATTGAATTTATTAATTTCTCTTTTTCGAATACAGCTAAATCCTCAGCACAAACCCGACTATTACGAGTTCAAAACAAACATGGAAAAAATAATGTTCAATATCCGATTGTTGAAAAAAATCAATTTGTAGATTGTCTATTCTAAATAAAAATATCGAGTTTTAATACTATACCTAAAGTAAAACACTCTCGTTAGCTTTTAAAAATTCATACAAGCTTCTACAGTGTAATGAAAAAATCTTTGAGAATAGTTATTGTAGACGCTGAGAAAATAATGTCGAGGAAACATTGTCGTTAACAAACCGCACACATCGGTTTTTTGTGCTTAGCATCAAAGAACAGATAAGCCCCATACTTGATTATGACGTCATGAAAGGCAAAGTAATTACCCTTGCAACAACCGCTTTCAGTTTTATAAAGACACATTACAGGTTAAATTAAAACGTTTTCTGTTCTTTTATTTACGATCATTTTTATTATTTATTTCTATTCATTCTCTATAAACACAAGTGCAACATAATAGGTATACAGTGATATTGATGTTTAGTATCTACCGGTGTAGATGGATGTCTATGTAGTATCTAGACGGTATCACCTCGCTTCTATTACAATGTTCCCATTTGAAGGCTGTATTTCTGTGGTAAAGCGACTTAATATCTTATTTCGCAAAGTGACAAGCACAGTGTCTTTGAAGGTAAACTAACATGTCTCGCTTCACGAAAGAAACTGCAACAAAAGTAATAAGTCGAACAAAACAGAAGTACGTACGTTGTGAGAAATAATTGTGAAACTTGACACAAAAAAATTTCGACTACGTGTAGTGTGTATCGTGGTCATCGCAAGTCTTCTAAGCAAAAGCTGATTAGTGTATAATAACGTTTCTTTTATATCAGTCAAGAATGAATTCATTTCATTATATAATACAGCAAATATAATAATATTAGAATTATTTCCTTGTATAATTGTATTCTTTGGCACATCTGTGAGAGCTAAGAGACAAAGTGTATTTGTCTTATGTACAAAAAATGTATGACATAAAAACAATGGGTTTCTTAGAAGGTTCTTAAACATGCCAATTTTTAAAGATATCCGCAAGGCATGTAGCGCATATGTTGCAACCAATACATCTTCATTCCTCTGTCTATATTTGTTATGTTGTAACAATGCCGCTTTTGTTAACTGAATTTAGCAGTTACGAATAAAAAAATTGTATCACATAACACAAACAGTGCGTGGCACTTAACAATAATTAGCAAAATCATATTCATCAACTAGAACTGAAGCCATGAGTTACAACTTCGCGCTCAAACTATTCTTCTCTATTCACTTATTGACGAAATATCGCTTTCAAAGGTGAAAAAAATAACAGCACTTTATTGTCCCGTCCGCACAATGGCACATGTACAAGGCTTCTGTTCAAAGGTTCCAGAACAAAGTAGATTTTAAAAGCTTTTAAACTTTGTTCAACTTGGAACTGCTATTCATAAAAGTCTAATAAAGTATGCGAGTTCAATGAAAACTTACAACATTGATTAACAATTTCAAAGATAGTTAAAGAAGCTTCAAACTCTATCAAAATTTACAAAAGCTTCACATTTTCCGTCTTACATCAAGATCAAAAATAAACCTTTACAAAACTTGCATTCCAATACTTTTGCTTTAAGTCTATTATAACATATCCAATTACTAAACTGATAGCTTTTATTTCATTTATTAAAACTATATTATAGCTAAAGTTGTACACAGCCAAAATAATTTGAAGAATATTTAACATACATTTTTATTATGTAAGCCACTCAAATAAACACGTACTAACTTACTTCCGAAAGTACTAAGTTTAAAATATAACGTAGAAAAAGAATAGATGAAAAATACTATAAAATGTAATTGTAATGTACATCTAAAGACAGGGTTTGTTACTTATAAAAATTAACTTAAAATAGATTGTGATATTTGTTTAACAGTTTATGAAAAGATATAATAAATTTTTGGACATCAACAAAAAGTATATTTTTATTAATTTACTAGTTAATCCCGGTAAAGACAGTATTTCCTAAGAAAACTTACTCCTGGTGGACATCAGAAATAATGGTTTTACAATATAAACGAATAGATAAATGCAGTAGTAGTCTTAATTTAAAGCCACTTTGTGATTGATGAGCATGAAGTTGTAGAGATTATTCACGTTTTTAAAACTTCTAATATATCGAAGTTTTTTCATGAAATTTCCGAGCTCGAAAACGACGATTACAGAAAATGTTACATTTATTTCCAATATATGATTATATTAGCTTAGCTCGGTTCGATCTATTTTAAGACAATTTAATCTCTTACACCTACTAAGTATAAATCTTCCTCTATAATTAGCAGTAACATAAAAGTAAAAAATTAAAAGTTTACATTAAGTAAAGTAAAAAATATAACTCTAAATAATATTTTCTGCATTACTGATTCTTATAATCAGAGTAAATTTACATAAATTAATAAAAATTAACATATTCAATAGTCGGACCACACAAAAAGTTATTTGAACACACCAGCTCCAGCCTACCATAGCGTCCTTCCTGTCAATAAAAAAAGCACAAAAAAATCTTGGGGTCATATGACACAAGTGGTCAATAAATCAGTCGAACGACAGTCAACGACATCTGTAGACCACGCCGTCAGACCGAGACCAATTTTTTTTAAACACTATTTTAAAGTACAACTTCCCATATAACGTTTAAAGTATATTATTAGTAATAACCTAGTTTTCAATAGAGTTATAAAAAAAATAGCTTGAAAAGTGCTATAATTTAAAAAGCAAGTAAATGGCTTTAATGAATATACCACAGTTATATTAATTAGTACAAACTTGAGTAAAATTCTCATAAGAGATGTAGTTTCTATTTTTAGTTCAACGAATAGGGTTGCTGATTGCATAGGAATTTAATGGTGACCTGAATTATCTAATTGTACAATTTATTACATACAACTCTCGCTCTATCCTCACGGTATGGAAACAATGAACACATGGTAACAATAGTTTAATTGTTTACATATTAGAACGAATTTGATGCCATATTGTATTAAAAGTTTGCGAAAAATAACTAAAATATACGCGAAGTAAACTGTAAGAGGAATCTAGAAATTTTTCTTAATGAATAATTAACTCTTCAAGCTTAGATGAATATGATATGATAGAAAAGAATTCCAGGTATAACCTATGCAAAATATAAAATTTATGTAGTAGGTGAATTCGTAGAATAGCTGCAACACAAAATTAATTACTTAACCTTTGTACGAGGTTCTAACAAATATGTGTAATTAGTGATAAAATTCGCCGGAATAGTACAAAGAGTTACATTTCTAACTAATTTGGAATTATGCGAGCTGCCGTACCGAGAATACGAATCGCAATCTCTTCTATTTCAAATAACAAAAAGCATTTAATATAGTACAAATACCGTACATGTCAAGATTATGAAAGATGCAGAACTCATGGTATGTTGCGCCGCCAAGGGCAACCGGTACTTAAAATACATCTCCATTGTTCGCAGTTTCTCACAATTATACAACAGATATTTCCTAAGATGGTAAATGGTTTCTGATGATATTTTTAAGTTTTTAGTTAAAGATTTTTTAATATAAAATAGACAATATTATGAGCAGATTAATTTAAAACATGGTGAAAGTCTGTTGTACACTTATAAGTAAGCTATATTTAAAAAGACTGCGAAATGGGTTGTTAGTTAGCCTTGTAAGTAGTTAACGCTTAACTTTAACGATGCCTTCTACAACATTCTTGACCAACAAAAGAGCCGGTACAATTTAAGAACGGAGGCGAATACTTAGTTTATGATGATAGCGGACGCTTACGTTGCTGTTGAATTAT
The DNA here is from genome assembly GCA_018247655.1 of Euryades corethrus. Lineage (NCBI taxonomy): Eukaryota > Metazoa > Arthropoda > Insecta > Lepidoptera > Papilionidae > Euryades > Euryades corethrus. Next base: position 7,839 of record DWGN01000351.1, read on the forward strand.
ATTACAAAATTTACATAGTAATAAACGAAATTGTGGATAAAACCTATCAAAAAGGTGGTGAAAAAAATTTGCTTATGGCTTCAAACATATCCTTATGTTATAAAAGGTACAGTCATTGCATATATCTTGTAATTTCGCAATGTATTTAATATACAAAGAGATTACTTTGACTTGTGGGAACAATATAATGCACAAGAAATTTTTTCCCTAGTCTTAAAATGATTCAGATAATCAGAAATCTAGCTGAAATCTAATTGTCATAGCATCAAAAACTGTTACGGTAGTGGTCCTTCCATATATTAGTAGACAATCACCACGAGTATGTCATCGACATTGAGCTTTAACAAATTCAGTCAGATTACGAAATTGATCATATGTTTATTTGCATACATATTGGACCTGCACGCTTACATATTAAGATTGAATAAAAAACTAGTTTTGACAAAACAACACTACACTAAGTTTGGGAAAGCCATTATTTTGACGAATCACTGGTGGTAGATGTTACTTAATCAAGACGGACTTGACCTTTAAGGTTATTTAATGGTAGTTATGATTAATTTATTCTATACCTCCTGGGTCTTATATATAAATTGTGCACGTATTTGTTATTCCTCTACAAATGACATTTATAAAAGTATTTTTTATTTTAAGTAAGCGACAAGACGAGTGTGACCTTTACCTGATAGTAAGTAATACGCCTAAACATAATAATGTGGCGCTGTATTGGATAGTAGATATAAGATATTGAATCTTGTTACCCCAGTAATTCTACTAGCTACAACTTACTTTGAACTGGAACATCGTAATATATGCAGATAAGAGGCAGCGGAAATAGGAGCTGCGGTGGTACCTACGCAAGTAGTTTTTGCAGTCGAAATGTAATCAGCAAAAAATATTTAGTGAAATTAAAAATATGAACTACGAAATACTTTATTCTCTTACTTATAATATTGAATGCTAAATATAAATAAATGTAGAGTATGAGAGACTGTCCCGCTTCTGTTACCAACACGCACCAGCACGTAGAGTCGGTGTCATCGTCGAAACGGGGGCACGCACGTCGCCTTCTATAGGTTTTTGTGTTTAGTACAATCAGCGACCGTTAGCTGACGGCATCTCGGACGGCATAAGAAATCACCAGAGCCCGTCCGCCGTCCTCCTTACTGTGTTAGGTTACGTACTGTGCAATCGCAAAGAGCCGTAGCCCCTTTTTATATAATTCTATATCGAAAAAGTAAGCTACCCGTCAAAATGGAGAAGGAATAAATCTTGCTCGGAAACGATACTTCATAAATGATGTACCTTGGCCTTGACGAACTTTCGATTAATAAATGGTTAGGATAGAGATCTTTATTGAATTTGCAACGACTTAGAAGTGCATGATATCAGGACGTTCCTATTAAATTATATTAGCAATATCCACGATCATACTTAGAACATTGAGTGTACATAGCTCTAGAAAGATCTCGTTCCTATCGGCGAAACCTTGAACTCGTGTTAATAAATCGATTACAAGAAGTTTCTATAATTATTATATATTATAAAATTATAAAAATATCCTCTAGTGTTATTATTAACATATATACCGATTATGATAGCTGGTTTAATAATATAGAACTAAAGTCTGAAATGGTAGATCTGCGGATCAGCAAGTAAGTTATAGAAAATATCTTTGAACCAAATCTTAATATCTTTAATACTCTCGTTTTGTTTGATATATCGAAGGTATCATACTAACTTAACCCTCTGTAAATAGTTTTCTTACCTATACGAATTAAAAGATGGACATTGTTATTATACAAAATTAAAATCTGCACACTTCAGGGCCAACAAGTAGCAAGTTACTCACCTGTTACTACAAGCACGACTATATTGATGTTCGTGTTCAAATATCAGAGCGTACTATATAAAATTGATATGAAAATATCTATTGTATTGTACTCTCTGTATATCGGCAAACCATTTTATACTGACAATAGTCGTTTGATAATTAGTTTCTAACTACCGCTCTACAGTCATAACAGAATTTCTCTTTTAACTAGCCGACAAATGAAAGTCACACAATTCTTTACAAGCTCTCTACATAATATAGCTTCATTGTTTTGTAACAAAATATGAAATTGAGGTTAGTGAGAATAAATCTCTTAATTTTTTTTCAATGACTTCTTATCATTTCTAATAATGAAATAAAGTTAAAATTTTTAGAAGTCTTTTTGCCATCACCATAGACGTCCTGTTTTGGTTAAACGCTTGTTTTGCTTTTTAAAATGTATTGAAACTTATTGCCT